>WBMY01008604.1:0-180982 GCA_013397315.1 Donacobius atricapilla
TACACACACACATGTATGTGTATACAGATATGAGGAAACAGGTTATGTTACTTTCAGTAGTAATATAAATTCAATAAAACTTGGAAAGGGTAATTTTCTCAAGTTGTAATTGTTATGATAGATTCTGTGTGACAGTTTTAAATTGTGCGTTAAGAATGGGGTGCATATTTCTATTGGAAAAAAAACCCCTAAACTGAAACAACCACAAAGTTTTCTTCTGAACATTACATGTGAATAGTGTATTAAATGGATATTGTTAACTCTTAAGCAGATACCTAATTTTTAACATATTCAATGCCAAGTCACTTTTCACCATGGTACCCTATAGCAAAATATGTCTGCTATTCCTGAGCTTTAATAGCTTCATTGGATAGAAATGTACAGTACATTTACCTCTTTTGAAGATGTGTCTCTTCTCTGAAGAGGTCGAAAAGGAGAATTTTTTTCCAACTTTTCTTTTTCATTAGTGGTGCAGTTGGATGTGAAAAAGCATTAATTCTTGGTTTACAGCTCTGAAAACTTTCAGTTTGTGAGACTATATTTATAAAAGGCGATAAACTAGACTTTGAACCTAAATCTATATACTTAAAATCTATCCCTGAATTCTGCTCATTGATGCTAGAACTGAATTCTGGTCATTTTATATGTGAAAATTTGTTCAAGTTTGAGTTCTGCACTCTGTTTTAATGTTCAGTTACATTTTACTCATCAGCTTCCTTTTTCTGGTTTAAACTTGAAAACGCTCTCTTGTGAAACTATTCAGTATGCAATATTTATTTGTCTGCATATAATATGCACTTTCATGCTAAGCCCTGTTTGTATGTTCTAGAGATTTGAAGGCTGGCAACATTCTTCTGGGTGAGGATGGCTCTGTACAAATAGCAGGTAATGGTGGTGGTAGAGTAATGGATAAATAAAAGAAAAAGGTAATTGCAGCTGGATCAAGGGCAACTGATATCAAGGGGAAAAGTTTTTCTGTTAACTATTCCTTTTTGGGTGCTGTAGCCACAAATTACCTAGTTTCAGATTTCAGGATTCTTGATTAATAATACTTGAATCAGAAATTATTCAGTATTTCTCCATGTCTCATCAAATATATCAGGAAGCTTTCTAATGTCCTCTTAATATTTCCATTGATTCACCCATGCACCTTAAACAGCTTGCAAATGGTAGAAATTGATATTTCTGTTTATTTCATTATTTCCTGCAAGTAATTGTAATAGTTCGTGGGGATCCAACAATCTGTGTGTACTGTCCTTCATAAGGACTTGAAGTTTACTAGTCACTGAGATGCATGAGATATATCTCACTGAGGATTATTTTTGGCATATCTGCCATTTGTCTGGCAGTGGTATCTGTTGGATACAGTTTAGCATCTTAAACATCCTCTGAGTGCACTGACATGCTTCTTGAGCTGTAGTCTGTAAGAATTAAACTTTTTGGTCTCATAAGAGCAAGGCTCATATGCCACCTCTCAGGCTGGCATCAGATTATCTGGAAAACAATGGGAGCAGGGCAGGTGGTGATTGCTGCCCCTTCCCCCAGCACACTGCCAGGCCTTCCTCGGTCTGTAGGGGTGAGTGAGCACTGAGAGCCCTTGGTTATAAAAATGGCTATAGACAGAAGTTGTAATTTTTATATAAACAATGCTTTCGAAATACCAGGTAAACATGTATGTTTAAGGCTTTAATATGCCAGTGTCAAATAAGGACAAAACTACATTTTTCTGTAACTACTGGAGGTGTTTTATTTTCAAGTTTAAAATCCAGTAACAATAGGAAAGCAATAGGGAATAAATTGTAGTCTATAGTGAACTACTCCATTTCAGTATAACTGGATTGTAAATAGTAGAGTTGAACATACTCTTCATATAGCTCCATTCAAAATTGACATTTCTGTCAATTTTGGACATACATTGGGAACCTGCTCTTTCTCCACTTACATGTCTACATCTCCCATACAGCTTCACTCATATAGTACTGGGTTAAGAGAACACTGAGCTTTTTTTTTGATTCTTCTATTTTAGAATTTGGAAAAAGCTATTCATGTCCTGGTCTACTATTAAGTACATATTAGTGATGACTTTTCTGATTGTCTTTGTTTTGTTGAATTCCCATAAGAATTGAAATTACATATAGTATTTTCTCTTGTTCAAATCTCATTTGTATTTAGTTGCTATGCAGAGGAAGCTCTTCATTGCACGATAGCAGATGCAAACCTTGGCACAAAGTGCATATTTGAAAACCTTAAGTGACAGAGATGTACTGGAGTCCTTTGCAACTTTATTCAGGAAGACACATACTGCGAGGTTAAACTTGAGGATGTTTTAGTGTGTTTTTATCAGGATTTCCCTGATAAAGCTATTATTTCTATTCCATAGCATTTCATGAACAGTGTGTTGTGGAGCAAAGCTCAGCCCTGCAATGGAGAGTTTCTATAAGCATACCTTTGGGAACTGACTTTATTTCTAAAATGTACAACTTTTGCTTTGTAATTGGTAGTTTAACAGATTTCAACTTTTCTCTTCTTTCCTAGATTTTGGTGTTAGTGCATTTTTAGCAACTGGAGGCGATGTTACTCGGAACAAAGTAAGGAAAACATTTGTTGGTACTCCCTGTTGGATGGCCCCTGAAGTAATGGAGCAGGTATTTCTAATGCTAATCAAAAATTTAGAGCATTTTGTCTTTTAATTTTGGAACTTGAGACATTACCACCTTGGTTTTCCCTTCTGGTTCTGTTTCAGGTGCGAGGTTATGACTTCAAGGCCGATATGTGGAGTTTTGGGATAACAGCCATTGAGTTAGCAACAGGAGCAGCACCTTATCACAAATACCCTCCTATGAAAGTAACAATCACTTTGTAATTGTTAATGCTGTTAGCTGTATTATTAATGCTGCTAGATAGTTAGTACTACTTAATTTTCAGTAGCAACTCAGGGTATCTAAATAGATGTATTCTGTGGAGTATTTTTTCTCTTTTAATTTCTACATTTCAAATTGGTTTTGCTTATGACACCTAATTTTTGGGTTTATTTTAGGTGTTAATGCTAACGCTTCAGAATGACCCTCCCACTTTAGAGACAGGCGTAGAGGACAAGGAGATGATGAAAAAGTATGGCAAATCCTTTAGAAAACTAATCTCATTATGCCTTCAAAAAGATCCTTCTAAAAGGTAGGTCACTCTTGCCATGTAAAATAGAATTATTTTTGAAAATATGTAGACTACTTTAAGATACAGTGACATAATCTTTAAGTGTTTGGTTTGAATTTTGTAAATAGCAGCCTTCAGTCAACTCCATCTGGGGAGAAGAAATAGCCTCTTTACTGTTCCTTAAGTTTACTTTTTCTGATTGTTAACCTAATGTATTTATACTTAAACACAGTATTGAATTAAATGCTGATTAAACAAAATTCCTTGCTCTACATCTAAATTTCACATCTGAAGCAAGATGTAAGTCTTGATACTGTGCAAAAGTCTAACAAGATTATTCAGATTGAGCAGCAGGATAGTTGGTAACCAAATATATCATTCTTTTGATTGATTTAAAAGAAATTATAAATAAATAAATCTATGTTGATTTTTCTCATTTTGTGACATAAACTTAGTGTTGTTTTTAACTGGGATATTTCCAGAGAAAATTACTTACTAAGCTGTATTTATTTTAACTGTAAAGTTAGGGGGCACAAGTGTGTTGAATTTTCCTTATGTTTATGTAGGGAATTGCATATCATGGTGTCTTTGTTGTTTATTCTTTCTTGCTATGTTTTTTTAAATAGCCAAGGTGATGAAAGTAATAAACATCTATTCCAAAACCATTGTTGAGGTCCCAAGTTCCCTGACTGATTAGTTTATTTATTCATTTTTATAAATATAGAGACCCATTTTTGCAGGCTTTTTTTTTTGCTGAAGAATTGTAAGAAGCACATTCTAATTAGCATTATTTCCTAAGGTATTTAGTATATCACTGTTTTCTAGAGTTTCAGAGCTATTGTTTTTGGGGAAAGATTGTTCTGAGAGAGCAATCCTGATTGTATGGTGTGTACTTCCTGATGTAATGTTAGCCTAAGTCCAGGATATGGTTGCAGGGAGTCAAATGGAAAAGATGACTGCAGGAATACTAGTGAACAAGTATAATTAAAAAAAAAAAAAGACTGTGGCCACATCTTTATTCTTGAAATACTTGAAAAACTATTTGGTTTCACTTAAAGATCATTTGTGTACTGCTTTCAGATTCTCAAACCCCTTATCCTTGTTGGTCTTAATAGCAAGTTCTGATGCTTTAAGTTTAGTGCTGCAGTTTGGCTCCTTACAGATATTATTTATTATTATTATTATTACTACTACTACTACTAATGGATAATCAAGCTCTTGATAATCAAGCTTCTTTTAGTTTCCAGTATCCAGAAATTTTCAGGGAAAGATTAAAGTGATATGAAGTAATGAGAAGTAAATAAAATGAGTTTTCCTTGTCTCCTTGAATACATAATGCTGAGTTACCAGACGTGTAGCAAAGGCATTGGTGTTTAAGATACCTATTTAAGTTTATACATTTATTAAAAAACATGCAATACCTTCATACTCAGGATTGCCTTGAATGGAACAATTAGACCAGCAAATAGATGTTCAGATAGAAACAGATATAGAGCAATTATTTTTATACGGGGGGGTCATCACTATTTTCCGTATTTCTTACAATCCAGAATGTAATTTTGCCCAGAGATCCCTCCAGTAGCCGTCATGTTGTGGGAGAAGTCCTTGCTCTTCGTGGCAAATTCTAGGACTGGCATTGCACTGCTGTTGTCCCAGACTGTGATGTTTTTCTTTCTGGAATCTCTGTGGGTGTTTCTCTCCCCAGTGCCAAGGATGCTGCTCACAGTCCTCAGCTGCAATTCATTTCTGCAGCTTGTGTGGAAAAGCAGGGCCAGAAAGCAGGTTCAGAGCAGTTCAGAAGGGTCTGGTATAATTAATGGTAGAGGAATGGAGAACACTAGTCTGGATAAAACTTTACTAAAATGTAGCTTTTAAGTGTGCATAGTCCTGTTATGAGATGCGATGATACTGTACTTTGAGAACTTTAAAACTTTGGCACAGAAGCTTATTTTTCTTTTAAACAGTTTTCCCTTCCTTTTCGCTCATCCAAGATACATGTATGAAGTACTACTGAGTCTGGTGGTCTTCACAGGACCACTAATCAGAACTCCTTTATTGTAGAGCTTGGTGCTTTGGAGGTAAAGAAAAACACACGCTGTATGGAACCTACTGCCTGTATCTAAATTGAATTCTTTTTGTTAATGTCAAGAGTTGTTTCATTATTCCTTGCAGGGGTAATCTGATATATACATACAGACTATTTACTATTCCTCTTTTGCTCACTTACTTTACAGATCTGTCCTCAAAGAAATAAACTAGGTCAGATTTTTGGGGGTTTTTTGGGGATGAGATTTTCCAAATGGAAGCTTTCTCACTGTTTTACCTGGTTTGTTCTATATTCAATCTCTTGCTGGAATTCAAATGGAAAACTTGCTTTGGTTTATTTAAAAATTATGAGTCTTGAAGATTTTGACTTCCCTAAATTTAGCAGTGTCAAAATTAGTCCTGGATGGTGGTATGGGCTCCTAATGGAAATGCTGGAGGATTTTATCGCATCCTAAGAGATGCTTTGCTTTCTCTCCAGAGTCTGCTTCTCTTCCAGAGTGGTACTAGTGGCTTTGGCTAGATAAGTAGCTTTTTGGATCCCTGAAGCTAGGGAATCAAAACCTGCTGTTGGAATCACTTTAGTTGCTGTGAGATTGTGGTAATCTCTTGGAAATGCTGAAACGGACTTAAACAGAACTGCAAGTAAAAATGAAGTGTGTCAACTTTTACCTTACAACTGTTGTTTTGATTTGTTTTTGATTGGAAGATGATCCCGATGACTCTTTCTGGTTTATGCATCATATTAATAATGTCAGTTTAGTTTCTTGAGAATATCTGCCGCCATCGATGAGGTAAAAGAATGCCAATAGGAGGTACTGATGCTGCTGTATGGAAAATGTAATTATGTTTTTATTGCTGTGAAGCAAAGTTTTAGTTGTATTTGTAGAGTCATTTGGGGAAAAAAGCAATACCTACCCTTTTTTTGTTTTGTTTGTCTTATTTGATTTTTAAAGGCTAAATGCATTTGTGTTGAACAAAAAAAGGGGGAAAATTGGCAGCTTAAGAGACAGGATTTTTTCTCTTTTCGGTATTTTTGCCATACAGAGGCTTAATTTTTTTTCATGTGTGGTAAGTGAGTTTGTGTGAATTAATTCAGTAGCTATTATCATTCATTCCCCATTCATACAGTACTAATTCAAAAGTATTAGAGACGTACCATTTAACTAACGTCTTGTACTGTATTCACTGAGAGGGGTCTTTGTTTTCTGTTCTAATTTATTATTGATCTTTCAGGCCCACAGCAGCAGAACTTTTAAAATGCAAATTTTTCCAGAAAGCCAAGGTAAAACGTTTAACCCTATGAGTAAATTTTGCTCTGCCTTAAAATCTATGTGAAATTTCTTCTTTCCTCGTATTGATTTTTAACTTAACAAATGTTGGTTTTGCAGAATAGAGAATACCTGATTGAAAAGCTTCTCACTAGAACACCTAATATAGCACAAAGAGCAAAAAAGGTGAGTGCATTCACGTATTTTTCTTGACTGGTGTGGAGGGATAAAGCAGGGACTCCTCAGTTGCCTTACATTTTTAGTTGATTGACTGAACCATACTTTTAATGTAGTCCTTCAAAGATAGTGTTGAATGAATGTTTTCTGCAGCCTTACTTTCTCTGGGAAGCCCTAAGGCATTTTTATTTCTTTTCTGGCCTTGTCAAAATGATACATGATGTTTGTCATACTTGATATGATTTTTTTTCTCACTTTCTCTTGAAAAGCTACAGGTGAAGTAGTTGTGGGGAAAAAAGGTGACCTGCAAACATATAGGTTCATAAACTGCACAATTCATATCTTCATTGATCACCTAGGGAAAGGGTAAAAATAGTTTCAATGGTATTTATTGATGACTGCCTGGTTCTTAGGATTATTTCAAATGTTATTCTCAAAAAGTCAGATTGAAACTCTGCAAGAGTGCTGCTGAGTTTTTCAGACCAGTGGAGCCTTATTCCACGAGTGACAGAGTTAAACGCACAGCTATGGCCTATGCTGGTATTTCTGTGGTGCCTTTGGCACTTGTATAAATGAGCTTACTAAGTCATGTGCAGCAGAATAAAAAAAATAGTACCTTCTAACAGGTAAGTATTGTAAAATCTTTAAACATGAAACAAACTGCTACATGAAGCAAACTGCTATTCATAAGGGCTAAGAAACAAGAATAAATGTAGACTCCTGTTTGTTTTGTGTGAAAAATTATTTAACTCCCTTTTCCCTTTTCTTGTTACTTAACTCACCACATCTCCTCAGTATGAGGCGCCTGCTCAGAGACTGCTGAGCCTCTGCGGGTGACACAGCAGTGTGCAGAGACCAGCCTTCTAAAAACAGACTTGCTAGGGGGATATTTTGAGGAGGGCATTTCAGAAAAGGTGCTGTTTCAGCTTTTGCTGGCACATCAGTTAGGCTGCAGCTACCCTGACCAGCACTTCTATGATTTTCTGTTGTGTTTGGGAGCATTGGTTTGGCGTAATTCTACAACACTGAAATATTCTCACAGCTGGTGGCTCATACTTGGAAGAGACAGCCAGCAAGATCTGACTGCTTCAAGTTCCTTCGAACCTTCTTCATAGGGAAGTAATTTTGGGACCTCGTTGGTGGTGGGCTCTGAGAGGCTGGAGTAGAAAGGGCTACTGAGAGGGTTTGTAACAGGGGTGCTGCGCTGAGCAGGTTCGCACCTGCGACGGGGAGAGGAGGAGTTCAGCGTTTGGCCGTGTGGTGGCAGCAATGCCCACACAAACCACCATCCCGCTGCAGAAAACCCCGCTCTGGTTTCCAGTTTGCACCTCGGGAGCGCAGGAGTGACTTCCACGTGTGCTGGTACCAGGCAGGTCCTGACAGCGTGTGCCCCCTGAGGTTTCCTCTCCCAGCTGGATCCCAGGGTCAGCTTCAGAGACTGCCTGTCAAATCCTGCATGCATGCACGTATACTTTATATTTCTTCAGCTAACATAGCACTTGGAATTGCAGGGAATGCAGGATAGCCTCCTGTACACCACCAGAAATAATTTTCTGAATTACCTTTTTGACAATTCTTTCTAATTTGAAAGAGGTGTGAATCTTAAGAAATCAAGGCTATACAGTGGTGCAGACAAATTAATACATCTTTAATTACATCATAAATGAAAAAATACTTGAGTTTTAGCTACTGAAGATGCTAAATTATTTATATTTTAAAAGGACACAATATTAAAATTCATTGGGGATTTAAAGTTTAATTCATTTGTTAGAACTGTGTATGTAGGTGCTGTTTTAAGACACCATTAAATATAAATGTACTTTAATAATAAAATTCTGGGGTTTTGTTTAAAAAGCTTGTGTGAGTTGAGTTTGGTGGCTTAAACATAAACATATTTAAGCAACCAAACAGGTTGCTCTGGGAAGAAGTAGCCCCTGTAATTGAAAAAATAATATCGCTAGGGCACTAGATAGGAAGGAGCTGGTGTCATCACTGCTTAAATTATCTTCTGTGGCACTTGGTGTAAAATGCCTATGACTAATGATCTGTAGCACCACTGCTAGTACAGATGTCAGGTCTGCCCTGTAGTAATCTAATTTTTCTTCCATTTACCACATGTATAATTGCTTTGCCTTGTAACCCAGAACTCCAGCCTCACTTTAGCTTTAACTTTAAATTCTTCTCTCTTGACATATTGTTCCCATGTTTTGCTTCTGCCTTTATAGCTTATACTTGGCATCTTTTTTTTTTTTTCTAAATATGAGTTCGGGTCTGTTTGTGAAATCCTGAAAGCAGGTACACAGGTCTTGTGTGTGTGAGGAAAACATGTTGTGATGTAGAGATGTGTCCTGCTTTAAACCCCAATTTCATAATTGAGCAACATCTTCACTGTGTTTAAAATGTTGCTTAACATTAGAGTTGTAAGCTACATGTTCATGCATATGTCCCCCTGTTCCATTGTTTCATTTGCTTTTAATTCTGCTAAATCTTAAATCATGTCCTTCTTCCTCACCCTAGCCTGGTAATTAAGGATAGTGCTGAACCACTTACCCAGGTACCATGTCCTGCCTCTTCCTGTGCAGGATCTGGTGAGATACGTACTGGTACTGATCCACAGGAATGAGTGTTACACCATGCAAGTTCTTACTGGCAGTTCTGGGTTTCACTGATGGGACTGCTCCCCTGTAGAGCATTGCTGGTATCACGGAGAGCTGGAGAAAAGGCTGTGAGGAAGGGTCCAAGCTCAGTTTGGTTGGGTAAGCAGGGACACGCTCTGAAGCCACGCTTTTGGCATTGATATAAATGTAGGAGCCCTGACACCCCATGCCTCTGCCTGGTTAGATGGTGTGATGGTAGAGCAGCCTGCCCTGGCCTGCTTGAGTGAGGGCTGTGTGCACTGCTGGCATAAAACAGCCCACCAAGGGTGTATATATACTATTTATTAACACATGCTGAGTTAATTTTCATTTGTGATTAGGATTGCTGTATTGGAATAGAACAATTTGAAATTTGAAACAGCTTTTAGAGTTCCACAGTCAGTTTTCAAATCTTGTCACACTAAAAAATTAATTATAACTGTAAGTACTCTGTATGCCCGAAGGGCCGGGGTCAATTTTATGGTTTTATAATCCTGGTTTTTTAATTTTTAAAATCTCCTGCATGACTGCCACTTCTACAAAGTGAACAGGGAAAAACATGTATCTGCATTTCATTTTGTTGCTGTCTGAAGTGCTGCTAGTAAAAAAAAATCTGAGCAATAATTGGGTTTGAATTCTATTTTTGAAATGGTGGTATTGCATTGTGCTCTTAATAGAAGCTTTTTGTAGAGTTGAGAGTTGTATGTTAGTGGGAAAAACCTGTGACAGCATGAAGAGATGATTAGTGAGAGTGATACCAGTTTTTATTACACTTCACTAAAAATGCCCTTATGGATGTTTGGAATTCTAGCTCCCCAGTACAGCTATTTTAAGGTAATGGTCATGTTTCATTACATAAGAGATTATCAATGCCCTGCATTTAATGACAAAAATATCATTATATCCCAGATTTCTTGGACAGCTATAACAGCATGATTGCACCTCAGCAAGACATACATGTGCAGCCCTTCCTTGCTTCAGTAATGGATTTAGTCTGATAGATTCATCTCACCAGTGATGTATGTTAGTACAGCTGGACTCCAGTTGAGCTGAAAAGCAGAGAGTAATGTGAACCTGGGCTCAGATTGTTAATAGAGTTGTGTATAACCTTTTCTTTACAGTTTAAGAAAAGCTTGTTTAAATAATATTGACATATAAAGTGAAGGAACACGTGCTATACTGGAACACTTTTTCTGGAAGACAGTAGCTGAACTATAAATATGTGTTTGGCAAGGCTTTGTGTGAGGGAGGGCCCTCCATTGCCGAGGATTAATTGTTCAGGTTATCCAGAACACTGCTAGAAATTTAAAAAAAGAAATAATGGAACTGTGTTTATATAGTTGAATTAAAAAAAAAAGGAGAAATTGCCACTCGCACCATGTCAGGTAATTTTTTTTATTTTCAAGAAGTTGTTGGAAGGGAAATTTAATAAAAACACCTTTTCCAAAAATGTGAATTTGACAGCAATTCCAGTAATGAGAAAGCAGTGCCTACATTAGTGGGTAGTAGAATTGGAAGGTGTTCTCAGGGGCAGACACATGCAGTTGCACCAGCTTTGTTTAAACATCTCATATAAAGGAAGAAGACTGCTTAGTCTTTTTGCCACAATGTAGTTGTGCCATTAGATGCAAGGAACTTCATGCAGCATATGAGTTTGTCCATCTTTTCTTTCACAGGGTGCTTTTACCATCCGTGTGGTTGTTTGTGAGGTTGGATTTTGTGCCTTGTCAAATGGATCTAATTGTTACAGAATAAATGAGCTTTGAAACAAACCATGGCTTAGTTGAGTGCCTTTGTGCTTCAAGTAGCCATATGCATATCTAAAACAATTTGGATTACTTATTATGGCAGAGTTTACAAGCTTGTACATGATTCATCAAAGTTGGTGAAAAGTAGCCCTGTTCCCTGTTGGAAGGTGTGTTCCAGTCCATGGGCCGTCATGGTGCCACTTCAGAATTCATCTTTGCAGTGAGTCCCTGTCTCTTGTGTAACTGCATTGATCTCCTTAGCTAATGTTGTGTTCATGACCTGTTGACTTGTTCAAAAACATCTTGAAATGGACTGCCAGGGGCTTGGTGTGTAAGGACAACTTTTGTCATTAGACCAGTAGCTCTAAGTATTTGGCATTTATTGAAGCTGTTGAAACTGGCAGAACTGGAGGAGGATTTTCTTAGAAGTCCTGTTGTGATTAAAGAATCAAGACAGGATAAAGGAAGTCTGAGTGTGTATGATGCTGGTAATAGTCTTTGATCAGGGAGTAAGCCTTGTAAATAAGCAGAAGATAATCCTATTTTATTGCCCTGTTTTGTAAGGATTTGGTTTTCTGTCGCTGAAAATGTGCAGGAAGGTGCTGGTTTTACCTGTTTACCTTCTGAGAAAGTAAACTTCAAACATTTCACTCGCATGACATCCAATACCAGATTGCTTCTCTTGGATTTGGAATGGCTCCCTAAGTGAAAATGTCTCAATGGTATTAGTTTTTATTTGATAATTGTCCCCATTTATGGACCAAATCAATATCGTGTCAGTGCAGGCAGCAACAGCTGGCTAGCTTGGGTCACCTTAGTGTCATGGAGTTTCCTTTCTGGAAAAGACAGCCTTTCTGCCTGTCTTGGTTCATAAAGGTAACAAGGAGTTGTGGAAGGATGTGGAAGTGTGTATTACTTGTGATTTTGTCTGGTTTTGGGTAGTTTGTCAGGAAAGTCTTGCAGGCAGATGAATTACAAAGAGGATTGTCTAAAAGCCAGGTGGCTCAGAAGCAGCATTCCCAGCTGTTACCATTTGCTTAAAGATTTATGGAATACGTATGTGAGAATTTTTGCTTTTATATGGAGAAATTAAATATTTAGCCTTCATAGTTAAAGTGGAAATTAAAAGCCAAAAGACCCCAGGCTCAAGAATCTGAAGAAAGTGTGAAGTAAATATGTTTTCTTAGTTAGACCCTGTAAAGCTTTTACAAGTACAGTACCAAAAAAATTGCATGTCATTTGTTTTGACACTCCTTTTACCCCTGCACTTTTGCTTGATTTCTGATGATATTCTTGGAAGTTCTTGGGGAGGGCTGCAAGGGAAGTACAGGTGAAACAGGGCATCCTTGAGATGGTGTTGCCCTGTGATACTATAGGGGACTTAATTTAGCTGAAAAGTGCTTTCCTCTCAAGGACTTAAAATTATGTCTGGAGCTGAAAACGTCAAGGTTTTAACCAGAACAGGTAGATTAAGGCCAGCAGAGCAGGAAGAAGGGCTGGAACAGTAATAGTTCGTTTCTGTTTATCTCTCAAAAACAGCTCCATGAGAAAGTTATTCAAACAGTGCATCTGCAGCTAAAGGTAAAGCCAGAGAGCAAGCAAAGAGAAAGGGAGTGTCAGGGCCGCGCATCCCAGCAGGGCCGGGTGGGGTTTACGGGCAGCAGAGGGCAGCCACATCCAGGGCTGCATGGCCGGCAGGAGCCATCCCTCCTGCCTGAGCTGTCGCAGGCTGCGAGTCTCGCTCCAGCTCTGGGATTTCAAACGCTCTGGGCTGGTTGAATGCATGCTGCTTCTTGACATCTGACTGATATAGAAACAAATAGGGTTTTAGAAAATCAGATTTTGTAAAAATTTCAGATCTCTGTTAATTATTTTCATGTTAATTTATGACTTTTTTGAGAACTACACTCAAGTTTTAATTTGATCACCTCAATATTTGAGAGAAGACCTTGAATAAATGCAGGTCTCTTTAAAATCTGTGTGGAATGCAGAATGTGTATTACAGTAATTTCTTCTATGTACATAAGCAATTGGAAACCCTAGAGAAAATAGAAAAAGGTAGAAATTAGAATTTCACCTTGAAATGGTACTTTCAAACCTGTGAGTTTGAAAGTAAGTCATAGTAATTTCTTCTATGAATTCTACAGTAATAGACTGTTTCCCTAAATATTCTTTACTGTGTCTCTAATGCTGACAGTGAAACTCACTTTATAATGAATTTTCTACTGCTGAATAATGAAGCCGCTACATGAGGCTGGCTTTGTCTTCTTTCTTTCCACCTCTGGTTATTTTAAGAAAGTAAGCAGCTTGGCTGATAGAAGAGCATGGCAAAATTGGAAAATGATGATCATCAAGGTCGATCTGGTGATCCCTCTAGTGGAGAGTCTTCTTGTAGTGGTTCACCATCATGATGTGCATTCATCTGAGCAGCCAGGAAGGAAAGATCTAAAGATCTGGATCTGTCTTTATCATCTTTCAGAATACTAAGTTACTTCAATTTGCTATGTCTTTGATTTGCTTTCTTTGATTCTTGCCAGGTACCCTTGGCCTTGGCACCTTAATTTGATTGGAAGGGTAGTGGGAAAAGAAAGAGCATAGAAAAGAGCCTCGTTCTGCATGTGTAAATTAGCCATCAGGTCGTGCCTGATAGCCATTTGGGATTCCTTGTGTTTGAGGCAAATTGACTCTTTTGTGGAGCCATGTATCTGCTCTGCACAATTAATTAGAAACATCCTCCTGAGCACAGGTACTGCTCATGGCTGAAAGGACTATTGTTAGAATATGAATAAAAGAATTGTTTACAGCTAATAATATTCACTAATGAAGTTTACCTAGTGGAACTAATAAATGGAGAAATAATGTCTGAAACTCAAAAATCATACTGAGTTAATAAATTTGCACATTTGCCATGTGACTGGAATTTCAGCAAAACTGCAATTTCTCAAAGCAAAATCAGATTCCAATTTTGGGCTCAGGCTGAAAGCAGAGATAATAAATATGTCACAACATTTAGGTAAAATCTCATGTTTAAGGAAGCAGAATTAGGAGTTCAGGGAATACCCGCACTTGTAAACAAGATGTTTTGGTAACAAAATAGTGTCTTACTTTGAGCCACTACGTTTTGCTGTCTCTAAGCAGCATTATCCCAGCAGTAGAGGAACTGGTGAAGACTGGAAAGGGAGAGAGTGTTAGACAAGGAATCTCCCAGAGTGGGTGAGGACTTGGTACACTGATTCACTGGTACTTTTCTCATCATTTTCTCTAGAGGTGAAGGAATGTGCTCTCTCATCCTGTCTCTCTTCAGCTCATAATGGCTTTGTTCTCCTGTCACTGATAGCTGCACTGCATTCCATTGCTGAATTGGGAGTGTAGGTAAGATTTCATGGCAGTCTTCTCAATTGATGGTTATGCCCTTGGGTGTCACACTTGTCATCATGTAACCATGATACTGTTTGGCTTATAAAAACGAACCAGTACCATAAATATTTAAAGCAAATGGTCTTTTTTTTTTTTTAACAGAGATCTGTTTTTTGTTAACTTGTGCTGTGTTATCGCTTGAAAAGGGTGCTTTTCCAGAACCAGTAGAAAGCTGAAGAAGTCCTGTTCAAGACTTGAATTATCAGTCTCCTGTATTCAGTATTCTTTCTTGAAGAAAGAGATAATGATCTTATATTTCTTGACTTTAAGCTTCCAATGTAATTGATTCCTCTAGGGAATATTCCAGTAGTTTTTGTGTAAGGGTATGAAACGCTACAAATTCTAACTTCTTTTCCAAGTAGGAGAAAAACAAAGAAAGACGAAGGTTTTTTCCCATGATGATATTTGTAGCATTCAGAATGGTTTAAGAGGAGGGGACACAAACAACAAATTACTGTGATATCTTAACACCTATTAAGTTCTACAGAGCACATTTTTTACAAAGGTAGTGGTACATCCCATTAATAACAATAGCCTGCATAAGTTGTGGTGAGAAAAAACAAGGGTTTTAATTTCGTAAAACACATTCAGGTTTGTGGAAGTTTTGTGTCTTCCATCAGAATAAAAAGAAGACTTCACAATATAATGAATTCAGAGGAATTTAAAGAGTCAGCAGTGAAGGGGTTAGGATGTTCATGTGATCTGTGAGACTGGGTTGGATGGGGACCAGCCTTCTCCTGAGGTAGTGCTTCAACTCTTCAACAAAGGATGATGTGAACATGTGGGAATTCATGTGCTGTCTTGGACCTCAGGGTTTTTGTGGTTTGGGTTTTTTTTCAAAAATGTGATTTCAGTGTAGGTGTTATGCAAGAAGAACAGTATTCTTTTGCTTTAATATATGTTGGAGAAAGTGACTTCATGCCATTAACCTCAGGAGCTAACTGCTAACTGTGATTAAAGCTGTAACTGAAGCAAAATGCTTGTGTCATAACTGAATACACAGTGGTTTTCTTTGTTGCTTTGAAATAAAAATAAATGCATAGGAGTGGAGATTGAAATTTGCTATTTTGTCTTAGGAAACATTCAGGAAAGGTTTGCAAGATGGTGAAAGGTAGAAATTATAAAATCTCTTTGCTCTATAAGCTTAAGCTGTGTATGGAAGGAACTGGTATAGGAATTTTTTTTTGAGAGAAAAATACACAGAGCAAAGTGTGGTGCTAAACCAGAAACTATTCAATAATATCCTACTCCTCATCATTGTTCTTTTCATAAAGTAACTAGCATGGAACTGGCATGGGAACTGATTATATAAATACTTCTCATGAAGTTGTATGAGAAATAAAGCTCTTGAAATTTGTGATTAAACAAACAAACAAAAAAAAATAGGAGGGGAACACTGGCTATGCAAAAACCCTCTCCTTATCAATTACCAATTCAATATTCATACTTTAAACACTATCTTTTTTCTCTAAGATCTTCTGGGATCTGTGTAAGACTGGGAGTCCAGTCTCCCTTAGGAACCAGCGTGAGGTGAAGGTATAGAGCATCAGTTGACTGGTCTTTCTTTTTTTCTGCCTGAAAGTAAAATTTAGGCTTTTATAAGAACAGACTGCAGAAAATTAAAAAGATGAGATTTTAAAATAACTGCCTTGTCATTACTTATCTCTGGGGTGTGTGGGATTGGGTGTCTCTTTACTACTGTACTAGCATATGTAGCTGAAGGGCATCAGTGGTAAAATAAAAGACAATTTTATCTCCAGCTGCAGTATTTCTTGAAGGATATGTGTTTAAAAAATTAAAAAGGTATAGCTTGCTCTCTGTAGAGATACACAAATGCAAAAAAATAGACAACAGCACTGACTATTCTCTAGTTAGAAATTAATAGGAAGCAGTGTCAGGTTTCTACAAAGACTTTTGCAGATGTGCTTTAAATGTGTGGAATCTACATATTTGCTACTCTCCACGAATTCAGGAACAAATTAAATTTGGGCTCTCTGTTACCTATATATGGAGGATGGCAAGGCAGCTTCCATGATACTCAGTATTAATGCTTATTGGTGCCATCAGTTTTGCTTGCACAAATGCATCTTACTTCCCATACTTTCAGGTCACTGTACTCTTTCTGTGGAACAAAGTTTGAAAATGCTGGTTTAAATCTATCCAGGATCCATTGCAAATATTCAGTTGCCAGAGCTTCAATAGGAATACCTTAAACATTTCAGATAGTAGGAAAGTCAGTGTTACTAGTTAAGTCATCTTCCTGCAGAAGGAGGAGAAATTCAGTAGAGGCTCTTTACTGACAGAATGGATTTGCAATGTAGTCTAAGATCATGTGCTGGACCATGTATGAAATGCAGTAATGCTTTATGTGTATGCACTGGAATCCCACAGTGAGTGCTTTTAATTTGTTTATTTGATAAATTTAGACACTGAAATAAAATAATTAATCTGTAAGTGGGCCCAGTTCTTTGCTGTTTTGAACAGTTGTGAATAAGGAATTAGAAAATTCTTAGTGTTCAGAAAACATTCATTCCCTTCACTATCACTTTACAAAAATACACTTGTAAAGGGATTGCAGCAGCTAAAGAATCAGCAATGAATAATAGATTCTCCTTTCCCCAGTCTCTAACATCTACATATAGTGAGCACATCTGTGCCTAGAAGACAACAATTTATGTTTTGCTTCTCTACATTGTAGCTTTCTTTTCATCAAGCCTTGGGAAATGTGGCAGCTTCTGCATTGTGCGGATGGAGTTCCCTCTCTGTCAGGCTGATTGGGCCCGACCTTCACTGGGGGTATTTACAGTTGCCCTGATCATCTGTTAACACACATCCTCCTGGAAAGTTAGTGCATGATGTTATTGGCAGGGAATGTTTATTTGTCTGTATCCTACTTTAAAAGGGTGGGGACAAATAGTTCTGTCAGCAGCTTAGTTTATACTTAAATCTTTGTGGCTGTATTGTATTCTGCAATAAGCTTTAATCAGGAACAACACATACAACAATACTACTACTGATATAATGCTTTATATTCTGTTGTGGACATGTTATTTTCACTCACTGATTTTTCCAAGCATTCTCTGTTTTAACTGATGTTCATGATGTCTTTCTTCCACTGCTGTGGTAATGTTAACAGTGGCTTATTAAGCTTTTCCTCCTAGAAACAGCTTTTGGTTGTACATTACAATGTTCTGAGCTGCTTTTGTGTTGGCTGCAGTTTAACTGCCAGTCATTCAAAGTATTTTTTTATTGTCTGGTGTCTTCTGACTTACGTGAAATATGTTTTCTAATATGTGTTAATTTGTCTTGTAAAACTGAACTTTCATTGTTTTCTTTATTAGCTAAAGTTCTGATTCAGTTTAGTTCCTATTTTGGAAGGATCATTTAGATTCTTAATTAGTAAAACCCAAATTAGAGTTGAGCATGTTTTAATTTGTTTTCCTTTCCATCTGAAATACTTCCTGAGAGATGTACAATTCTAGCATAAGGAATTACCAATTTTGTGTATTTTGACTGAAGCTGATGGGGAAATTACATTTGTATGCCTACTGCATGCAACGTAAAATGTAAACCAACTTACTTCTTATTTTTGTAGATACACAAGAAGTTTGTTTAGGTTCTATGCTCTGTCCTGGATTTGCTTTGTGCCCTTGTATATAAATAGCTTAATTTGTTTGCTGCTTTATTTCTCTCTGTAAAATGGAAGACCTGTAGCAGGGTATCAGGAGAAATATATAAAATATTCTTAATTACCTTAATGCTGTTATTATTGGAGTGAGTTGCAAGCATGCTGCCTGTGGTATCAGTCTGCTAGTAGTATCTCAAATGATAGCCAGAGCAGAAATCTAATATTTTATATAAATTATGTATATTTCCATCCAGTATCTGGTACTAGAGTGAGATGTTTACGATGAACAAAGAGACAATTTATTTGCAGACGTGGTGTGCTACTCGTGCTCTTTCCTTCACCTAGCTAGGGTGCATGCCCTCCATATGTGACTGATTCTTTGTGGCTTTAACCAGAACTGAGTGATCAAAGTCAGGCTTGTAAGTCTAAAAATTGTGCAAATTAGTTCACCAAGCATTGCAAGTGTTAAGCACACACACTAAATAAAAATATGTTCTAGACAACAACTTCACATTTTTGAAAGTTGAATAGCTTGGGTACTTTGCTCTAGCTGAAATTATAATTTCTTTCCTGTGAACATGTGTGCTGGTGGGACTCAGCCTAATTGAAACAGAGTACCAGTAAACTTGTTTTTCTGCTTTCAGAAACCTCTCAAGAAAATAATTTAATTTAACATGGTATTTTGCTTTGTACTGAGTTTCTTTTCCTTGAGCCATTTGTTTATTTTTTATTAAAAGGCAGTCTATTTAAAAACTTGAAATGCACTCCTCTCTGCAAATGATGCAAGCCTCATTAAGCCCCATTAAAATCATTCTGTTTAGAATAAGTCTTCAAAACAACTGAAAATGGAAGCAGAAGAGATACTGATTAGTGCACGATACGGTGTTTGAATGTGTCTGTAAACCAATACATCCTATTGTGCTGGAAAAGCGTGGTTTTAGTTGTGGATGGTGTCCTCTGCTAGGTTTCTGTAGAGCCATTTGGAAGATGCCTGTGCTGTTAAACAAAAACCTACCTCAGTCTCCTTGAAGGATAATAAATTACATCCACAAGCAGCAGGCAAACTGCCTCCTAGATTACCTTGTGTCTGTGCTGATCCCTGACAAGGCAGACAGTAAGAGCCCACTAATTGTGCCTGGGCTGATTGCAGCTGAGTAAAGAATTGCTGTGCTACTGCTTGTTTGATGTCTGCCTGGTCCTCCCTCCCAAACACAAGCTGCTTTTACTAAGCTTGGAGGTAGCTAGGCTAAAATTGGTCTAATAGGAGCTTGGTATGGGTAGTAGGGAAAATTGTGCAGAATTGGTCCATCAAGAGATAGAGTAGGGTATTCCCTCAGTGTCCTGCATAGGTTTCCCCTCTTCTCAGTTACAAATGAGAACAAAATATAGAGAAACTGAGTAGGGCACTCTAATTCAGTTGTACAGGGAAGAAATGTAAGGGAAGAATATCATAAGGACTGAAGGAAATGCAGAAGTGTGATGAGGTCTGAAAATGTGACCCTCTTCTCTGGTTTAGTCTTATATGTGCAAGAGGGAAAGGCGAGGAGCAGATGGGTGTTTGGGAAGTGAAGGAAAGAAGAGTGGAAAAGAGTCCAGACAGACATCAAGATACCTGTTTGTGCATGGACAATGTTTTGGAAGAAGGCTCCTATCACTCATGCTCTTGTGGTGTCAGACCAGCCAGCTCCAAATTGTGCTTGGCCTAAACCCAGTGCAGAAATAGCATAAGTGCCCAGCTCGCTGTGAAAATCTGCTTTGGAAAAATTGTATTGCTGCCTGCATCACAGTTTCCTTGGAAGCTCATGGTCTCAGACTTGAAGTGGTCTATATTAGTTTCATGTCATGCATCTTGCTGATACCTGACAGGATTTAGAAGCAGCTGGAATTTGTCACATGCTGCATCTCTCTGCACATTATGGTTTACAGCAAACCATAGGGGTTTAGAGCAGGGCTAATACCAGTTTAGTTTTTCTTCTAAATTTCATTGTGTTGAAAAACACTATAATTTTTCTAGTCAGATTTTTATATTTAGTTTTTCCCCGTTTTGTGTTTTCCATCACTGCCACCAACGAACAGAATGCAGAACCAAGCTGATCAGTGCTCATACGATGCAAGACATTGAAACACCACTGGCTTAAGGAGATCAGATATTAACATGTGTTAGCGGCTCCTGCAGCAAATTAATGACAGCACATAGAATAGAAATTGCCAATAATTGCTAATTAACCAGAACACCAACAAAGACTAAAGATATCTGTGTAATGGTTAACAATCTTTTGGTAGGTCAGACGAGTGCCAGGATCCAGTGGTCACCTCCATAAAACAGAAGATGGGGACTGGGAATGGAGTGATGATGAAATGGATGAGAAGAGTGAGGAAGGCAAAGCTGCTATTTCTCAGGAAAAGGTATCTTCTGTTTGTGCCAAGACATTTACAGTGTGCAACGCATTCTGTCTTTATGTCAGTTGTTAGTATTTATGGATCTTTGTTGCATAAACCTGCAGAGCTCATATCTCACTGCATTTGTTTTCTAGTCACGAAGACTGAAAGAGGAGGAGAACGCAGAGGTAAAAAGTCTTTATAATTTTATTTTCTTCCAAGCATTTGAGTGAAGGGATTTCTTTTTTCATGTCTGCTGTTAAAAATAGGAATTGAGGTGGGAGTATTGTTATGCAGCCTTGTATGGCAAGTGCTTGTGAGGATAGAGCTGTTTGCCATTGTGCCTGTAACAATGAACTTCAGTACACAGTGGATAAGATGGATAAAAGTCACGTTATGTTTGTGCCCAGGAGAATTCATGACAATAGGTAATTTGGCTGTTTTTTAATGAATCTTTGTAACTAGATCACACTAATTGCTGTCTGTCAGGGTAATGAAGGCTGCGTTGGAGTAGCCAGAACATCTCCAAATGATTTTTTCTTCTTAGGATCTATATCATGACATGTAGCTTATAATTAAAATATTTCCTTCAGTACACAGTAAAATAGTTCAGTACTGAAGCATATTTGATTAATTCAGAATAATAAAATACTGTATAGAATTTCATGGTTCTGTGCTAAGTGTGGGGAGCATTGCTGCTATAACCAATTGTTTAATAGGATTATGGCTTACAGACTAAATGGTCTTTAAAAATGTCTGTTCCTTGGGTGGGTGACCCTTGCCACTTCACCTGCAATTTTAGGTTCTCTGATTTTCATTGGTGACAGAGAAATCTTCTAAAAGCCTAGCAGCTTCCTGCCAGATTTAGTCCTGTTAGCTCCTGTGATGACCCCCGTGTCTCCATTTGCAGGCCTAATTTACACAGGTCTTCAGCATCTGAGATACTTTATACAAGCTGGGTACAAAAAAAGGACTCTCACCACACAGTCTTGCTGTCTTAAGTGTTGAGAGTTCTACTGCTTGTGACCCAGTTTATACTTGTAACTCATAATGAAAAAAGTTGCTTAGTTTATGGAAGAGAAAAAAACCTTCTGCTTGAAGTCTTCTGTTGATTTTTCATTCCCGAAATGCTCTAGAAGATGACTTGGAACTAAGACTAGTGCATCTTGTCACTGTTGGTGTGTGCCTCTTGGGTCTTTGGGATCCACATTCCTATATAATGGCATAACATAGCTGTTGAAGATGCAGAAATAATAGTAGCTTATATGAATGGAAGGAATTTAATTGAAGTAGAAAAAAAAAACCTGCTCTCATTTTAGCGATTGTGAAAAATAATTTTCCAAAAATTAAAAAATGTCTGCTTATACACTGATAATAAAGTACGGATCTTGTGTAACTTTTTCTAAAGCAGCTTTGATATGGAAAACTGTTAGAAAAAACTGTCAGATGAAATTTGTGATGCATGTCTTCATTTTGGGAGGGCTTCTGAACCCTTTGTAACCTTTGAACAGGGTGTTCTGTGACTGGTGACAATATGCCAAGTTGGGTATGAAATCATAGTAGGGTAGATGAGCCTGGTGCATTCTGTATGTAGGATACACTTTTGCTTGAGACTTCATACAGATTTTAGTTGAGAGCTGGGAGGATATCACAGTGTGAGGGAGGAGTGATAATGTGAAAGACATCAGTGTTCCTGACTTTCCTCTGTGGAAGACATCCTCTGAGCTGTGATACCTGCTTTGATATGCTGCTAGTTCCTTGCATATGGGTAGATATAAAACTTCCTCAACAACAAAAACTGTTACACAAAAATAATGTGAGTAGCAGTTTAGAATTCTCACTGTGTGCATATTATTTAATAGGTAATTGTTGCTTTGATGCAAGGTGGATTATAAGCTCCTACACTCAGTGCTTTAATGCAGGCCTTATTTATTGCTTGTTTCTCTGTAATTGAAATATGGGAGTTTTATGGTATCAGCTATATTATAGGCTGTGTACTGAGAGCATTTAAAGGGTTTCTGAGAGTTAGAGAATGTGTTAAATATGCTGTGCTAACTTCAAACTGTTAGCATGGAAAGTTTTTTGTGGGTTTTTTTGTTGTTGTTTTGTTTTTTTTTTTTCCTTTGGCATCCTTTACAAGACTTGTTGCCTTTTCTCTAATAGTCTCAGCCTGCTGTTAGTGAGGAATACAGTGAAGTTCCATGTGCAGTGAATCTTGTCTTAAGATTAAGGTAAGAGATCTCCTATTTATTTAGCTGTATTATCTTGATCTCCCTCATTACTTTCATAATATTAACATAAAATCAGTGCTGACGTGTAAAATCTCCCAGTATGACCAGTATGAATAGTGTTTCTGTGACTAATTGCTGTCTTTTAATTGCTTACTGAAATAGTGTAAAATGAAAAGCAGAATATGAATGTGTCTTCAGGCTAAGTGTACCCTTCATTAAGCATTTTCTTTCTTTTTTTTTCCTTATAAAGCAGAATCCCAGTGAGAAGTTTTTAATGAGTTTCTTTCACACTTCAGCAGTCAGCCTCTGACAGAAATAAACCATAGCTGTATTACAAGTTGCCTACTCAAAATGTTTTTCATGGGCAAGTTTGATCAGCCAGTGTGGAGAAGAGGGGTATTTTAGAAAGTGGATACAAATATGTTGTCTGACTTAAATTTTTACTTAGTTGAAATGAGTCAGATTACCTTTAATTAAAATCAGTTTATAACTAAGATTGGAATCACTTAATTATGCAGACTAGTTCTTGGATAAAACAATTTTTTATATGAAACTTTGATAGCTTTTTTGTGTATGATAGCTTTTCTAGGTTTTTTCTTAAAAAACCTATTACCACTCACTTTAAAACTTGTTTACATCCAGTTTGTGTTGACAGGATATCTATATGAGGTTGTAAATTCCTAGTTATTGCTCTGGAGAAAAGTTAAATGTTACAGTTTTTTATGCTAACAAAAAGATAAGAAGTCAGAAATAATTAGAAAATTACAACCAGCATGTTAGAACAAAATAGCAAATTTATGCATAACAGCTTTAAAATGGTAACATCGAAAATTGTTAGTGTCCTGGTTCCAGCTGTTTGTAATCAGAAAAAAACAATTACACAGAATGAGTGCCAACTCCAAAATCTATTTTCTTCCCTTTTCTTTGACTACTTCTGTAGGACAGCTGCAAAAAAGTTGCATGGCTACCAAAGTTCGAGTACAAGAGAGGATTAATGAATTTTATGGTGGGGATAGGAAAGACTTAGAGATTATTTGGGATCATTTTAGTTGTCCAATTTACATAACTGCTCAGTTATGCTATCAATATTCTTTTTCATCTCTGTGCTGGCAGGTAGATGAAACTATTTACAAACAGACCAATTTGTACTGCAATGTGGATGTACCAGTGAGGTGCTTTGGGTATCTGTAAATTATCATGAAACCCAGAGAGTGATTAGCTTTTTACCCAGTTATTTGCTGTGCTGGCATATTCAAAGGGCAAACATTTTAGACCTGCAAGTATAATGAAACATCAGGGATCATGCTTTCAGTTTTCTGCAGCCTTTAAGCCAGAAGTAAAGGAGGACTGATCCTGGGAACCTTGAGTATCCAAGCTCTTACTTGCACAATGAACTTCTGTTCTTTTAAAGGATCCTTTTTAATTCATGGCTGGAAAAAAATTCACTCTCCCTACCTTCCCTAAAAGCAAGTCTATAGTAACAAGGTTAATTTCTTTCTTATATTTATGAACATATAGGTGGTTATTGGTAGAGAGGGAAGAAACAAGAATTTCTGTTTTAGGAATCAGGAAGTTTGCCTTAAACAGAAAAAAATAGTCTTGAAAAGCATATACGGTCTGGAGGCTGGAAACACTGTTTGGCAGCGTCTTGAAAAAACCAAAAATCTGATGTATAATTTTGCAGAGTTTGTTACTTCTAAGTGTCCTGCTTCTGAGGGAAGAGTGCTCTGTGGTGCAAACCTCTGTCCCATGTGAGCTCTGGCTGTGTCCTGTCTCAGTGGAGGTGGGCAGAGTTATAAATCTTCGTGCAGCTTTTGCTTCTGCTGGAAGCCTGAGTGTGTGAGTAGGGTCAGAGCTAGCACATGAGCAGAGTGNTGTGTGTGTTTGTGTGTGTGTTTGGGGGCAGTGTAGGGGTGCAGGCTGCACTAAGTAACACACTTTTCTTTGGTTGGCACTTTGCAAAGGGCTGATTTGACCATGAGGGCTACAAGCTGCCGATATCTCTGCCCAGCAGTGTAGATTCAGAGGTAGTATTTAGAATTTCTTTATATTAGCAAATTTAAAGGCAAGAGTTACTTTGCTTCTGGAACATTCACCAAAGCTCAGGCAGTCACTGGCTGCCTACAGACACTGTCTTTAGCAAGGTACCTTTGGTAGCACTTGAGTTGTGCTTCCTGTTCACTGTTGACCCTCTTCACTGTTGAGACTTTGTCATGGAACTTGATGCAAACATTTAGAGCTTTTTGAGTAGAAACAACTTAGTATGAGGCTCAGGACTGTAAGGTTTAAAGAGTAATGCCTGGGGATTTGGGACAGGGCAAAGGGTAAGGAGATAGGCAGCCTTAAAAAGGAGCAAGAGGTGGGTGGGAGGTGGGCAGGAAGAAAGTGCGCCTCTGCTTTGTTCTTTTTTCCTCTTCTACGGTGAGGCTACACTATGACAGCCCATCACATTTTAGATGATAGCTTGCATTTTTTTTCCTTGCAGTTTGTTCCAGAACAAGGTTAGTAGTACCCATAAAAATTAAAAATTACTTTCAAGGAGGAATTCTGGCAGAAGAATCAATGCATTTTAGTAATTCTTTACCTGGATGGCCAAGTTCAATTATTTTTTTCCCTGACAGAGCAGGGTTGGACTCATTCAGTAATTCAGTGGGGCGTGCTAAATTAACACCATCCTCTGCTTACTGCAAATGCCTTGTTGTGGATCAGAAGCACAACTCACAGTTTGAAAGAATTTTCAAAGAATCTCATGGTACTCTTTATACAAGTGCTGGTATTTTACTCCCTTACTCAAGTTGAAAACCATCCAGACTAACTGATTTATCTGTCCTTAACTTGTATTTAATTCCTTTCTGCTTTCATAGTTCTCTCAGCTAACTAACTTGTCAAAAAATTCTCTACTGGCAGGGTTGCTTCATTGGCTGGAGACAGCAATTTCCAATTTATTTTCTCTTTTGCAGTATTGTGTCTTGGAGTACATTGCCCCAAAAGGGAAATTATCAGCAGTCTGTTTTAGGTAAATCCATGCAAAGCTGTTGAAAGGCTCTAGTATTAAATGCTTAATACGGGCCATTAGTGTTTTAAAGCTCAAGTGCAGTTAAGAGACTGTGCTTGAATTTTGCAGTGAACTGAAAAATTTGTTGCCACAGCGTGTAACTCTGACCCAGCCTGAGCAATTGTCACATTGAAATTCCAATGCTTCTGTATCCTCACCCTCAAGAGGAAGTGGTATTTGAGAGCAGGAAGGAATGAAATCTGTAATCCAATTCTTTTCCAGTAAGGTTGTGAACACTGCATGTCTTAGCAGCAGACTCTGGCAGGAACTCTGGAAAGAGGGGCTAAAGGCAATTGTGATTTAGTCCTCCAACAGGACTGTTCACAGCACCAGGGAAAGGCAGGGGAGGAATTACTACCCTGGATTTGAAATTTCCCATCTAACCACCAAGCTGTTGCAGTTACAGATTTAGGAAGGTCACTGTTAGAGGGTTTGACTACTTGGATTAATAACAGAGATACTACATGTTAAATCAGGAGACTTGTTAATGGTTAATAATTGAGAATTGCAAATTATCTGAAGCAATCTAAGATGGTTAATTTAGCTCTTATGACAGGATGATAATTTATTGATAGTGATTTGGAATGTCCCAGGACCTAATTTAATACAGTTCCTGTGCACTAGATTAATTCAGCCTATGGAAGAATAAAAGGGGCAAATGGAAATATTCTACTGGCAAATGGGATATTTCTGTTATTGCATGTCTTATTTTAAATAAAGTGTAGAGAAAATGCTAAGGCAGAAATGCCTGTAATGTCACTCTATTATTTACATATAAATGTTTGTGTGTATATTTAACAGAAAAACCTTTCTTCTGCTAATGTAGCTGGAAACTGTGGCATTTGATGAGTTCTGAGAAATATACCTTCTGGGCATCTGGGCAGACACAAGTCCAAGGAATAGCTGGTAGCAGGTGGTTGCCTGGTTGGCGCTGCAGCAGCAGAGTTGTCGGGATTTGAGTCAAATGTGATTTCCTGTGTGTACCAGAACACAGACAATGAGGTATTGCTCACTAGTCTGAGCACGAGCTCAAGTGCTGATCTTCCTGCTTTTATGTTGGCCTGTTTTCTTGACCTCTTTCTTACAAAATTATTTACATGTAAAGTCGTAAGAAAAATGTACTTGGCTGGGGATACCTAGTAGAGCTACTCCTGTGTTGGTTAATACCTAATTTTGGAGCGTACATTTATAGGAATAAAACCCCAAGAACTATGAACAAACAAACCCTAAAATCTGTTCTGGCTAGGGGAAGAATGAGTTTGATAATTGGCTTAGTGCCATAAATCAAAGTTCTCAATTCTCTTTCTGTTTAAAATATTTTATAGGTTTGTTTTGGTATGTTAAGCAAAAAATTCCATCATTTCAGTCTCTTTTGTAAGAAGTGGGACTGGTGTATATCTCTCACCAACAATAGATATTTCTCAACATTTTTGCTATTAGAGTGTCTCTTTTGTTATCAAGTGTATTTAACGACAAAATCCACAAACACACTCCCAGCTGTGGAGTAAGTTTACAACTGTAAAGTAACAGAACTTCTCTATGGCCTGGGAATTGATCCAGGTACAAAGATCATAAACAAAACCATTTGTATGATTCTTGGAATAAATATGCCTGTGTTACAGCACTGAGCTTTACCTTGCCACCACCTCCAAGGGCTTGCCCTGGGAATCAGGGAGGTGTGGGGGATGTGGTTACTGAACTGAATTTATTCTCACAGATGGAGATTTCATTTAAACAGCCTGTATAACCATGATTAAATCATGACTGAAATCAGTAAGCAGGAACCCTTGATTAAACATTTGATTTTATTTCTGCTTTTTCTTTTTACATCTATTATTTCCTTAAAAGCTTGCTCTTTAAGATGGTAAATTATGTATATCTTATTCACTGCTTAAGGATGGTTTTATGCCTTGCTGTATTTTATTGAAAATAAATTAAAAATTGAAAAATTTACTTTAATTTTCATCTTGATAATCCTGTACACATTTGCTATGCCATCACTCATTTATAGAGAAATGGTATATTTTTTATCAAAACAATGTAAAATTTATAATTATTGAGTCAAGGAATCAATATATTTTTTCTGAGTATTAAATTTAGGTTATCAAGAAGATTTGCGAAATATTTAGATGGAAAGGAATTAGGCTTTTAACCTGAGGTTGTAAATTATGCAGGCAATTGCATTTGGGGATGTTGCTGATACTGAAAATTTAAAATCATTACAGCTTTTTATTTCATTCTGCCTTTTTCTGGTACTATTTACAAAAGAAAAAAAAGAGAAGTTAAAAGTAACATTGAAACCTAAGTACCACCCTCAACTTTCTTTATGTTAAAGGAAACAATTTAAAGCTTGAATTGATCTCACTGTTAAAAGTAATTTTATTTGTATTATTAATGGCATGTACATTACTTGTCAACTGTAGTAGGGTTTGCATTTTGATAGTTCAAAATTCAATTCTAATTAGATATTTTTCCTAATACTTTAAAAACCATTTCTTTTATCTTGAGAGACCACACTCTTCCATCTTCATCCATCTGCTCTGGAGATGCCTGTGGATGTTCTGGTGGTGTAGTACTTTGGGCAGGGCTGAAACCATTTGAAATAATTTTGTCTGTGGTGTGGTTCTCCGTCTTTCCACTGGTAGGGAAGTTCTGGGACTGTATTGGGTCCCTGTAAAGCAGCCAGGTTTCAGTTGGTTCATTTGTGACTTGCGATATTTTTGAGGGGAAGGCAAAATTTTAACTGAACTCATTTTATTTATTTTGTTTTCCCCACATTTGTCATTGCTCTAGTAGGGGCAGTGAATGGCCACAAGAGGTGCACTGGGACACAGGTGTGAGAAGAATTTAACATAGGAGCAGACTTTGCTGGTGAAGCTGATTTACTGTAAAGAGAAAATGTGGCAGGATAAACAGATGAAACCTTTGAAGATTTTAAAACAAAGCTTAGACTTTTTTTCCATGCTTCCCACTCTTTTTGATAAGCTAGTCAGGATCCATGACTTTTATGTGGATGATATACAGATTGTAATTTTTGTGGTGGATCAGGTGTCTTTCAGGTTTACCTAAAAGTCTTCTTTTGTTTGACAGTAATATACTGACAGGTGATCAGGACTGTAAAACTGAGCCAGTGGCATTAAAAGGATGCACACTTCCAGGGCATTTTTGATTCAACATGTTTAAAACTTTCTTTGGTTTGGATAAAATTGAAAGTTTCTCTGTGCCTTCCCCTCAAAGTTTTGTGCACTGGGGAATTACAAGGCTCTATTAAAAAACTCTGTATTCCTGTAGAACTTGTTGTAAGTCTTTTGTCTTGATTTCATAAATAAAATCACTTTTCTAGAACTCTATTCTGAAACACCCCCAGCCTCCTGGCAATGATTGGCCTTTCACGCTTTCTGATTTAAGGAACTGAAATTTTGCTTCAAGCATAGTGGCTATTTTTCAACACTGTACTTGAAGAATTTGTCACTGGAATAACAGGTTAGAATCCCTCTTCTTGTGCACCAGGCATGCAGAAGCATACAAAGCAAGGCTTTGTGGGCTTAATCTCTAAGTTGCTCTGGTATTTCTTATCAGTCAGGCAAATGGTGTAGCACTTCAGTCATGCAGCTAATCCACGTTTCACTTCCTTAAAGTGTGCACTGATCAATAATATTTGGTATCAAGACCTACAGAGATCTTTCAGAGATACACTCAGAGTGAATAAGTTAAATTATAGGCAAATCCAGAAAGGCAACTATAACCACAATTCGCTGTAATGTTTAACAAAGTGATCAAATTATGTGCTTGTTGTTCTCTCTGTTATTGAAATGCTCTCTGAATACTTCCAGGTGATTTTTTTTTTTAACATTACTGATGTTCTCTGTACTTAATTCCAGTTCTTTCTAAGAAAGAGTCTGTTTAGATCACTTCTGGTTTCTACCAAGCATTAACATTTTACCACATTAATAAATTCTAAGTATAATTGTGTATGCCCTTCCTTGTATTTCTAGTGCTTGTTAAAAAACAATGCTTTTCAGAAGTTAAATCTTTACCACTGTTTTTAAAAATGTTCTGTGCTACTTCAGAGTAATTTCAGAGGAAAAAACTTATGATCAATATTGCCATCTCTGCTGCAAAAAGCCTGATAGCTCTTTGCCAAAGTTATTCCCACTGCTGATGTATGAGAGCAGGTAGGAAGTGTGAACTTCAAAATACATGATGCAAGTGAATACTGCTTTTCCCTGCCTGTGCAGTGAAATGAGTCACTGATAACTGAGGCAAAAAATATTGTTTCAGAATTTGCTGCTTGACTTAGCTGGAAATGAACATAGCAAGTCAAAAATTGAAGGGCTTTTAATGTTCTTCTGATTTAGCTTCTGGCATCAGCAACTGCAGAAAGAGAGAAGCAGCATATTTGGATATAGATATCCTTAAAATGTCTCTAGTTCTAACACTTCTTTGTCATAATATGTAGACTTGGGGCTGTAAAACCAGTGGATTGAGAGAAAGGACTTAATGTATATATGTCACTTCTAAAATGTATCCGTTTTCTTGTGTTTCTTCTTTCACACATTTTCTAAGTTTCACCATCATATTGCATCCATTTCTTCTAGACTGAAAGCACTCTAGTTTCTTTTGAGTCTTAAGCAATTTGGACCTATCAGCTATCAATAGAAGTGTTGTAAAGATCTCTCCTGTGGGAGGAGCTATCAGCTGCCCGGGAGCCTTGGGCAGTGTTCCTAGCTGATCTGATTGTGACCAAAACAATTCCCTTGGTGGCTGATTTTTTTAATGTGCACTTGCCTTTTCTGTATGGTAAGTGGCATTGAGACAGTAAATCTTTAACAGGTAACTGCTGCTGTCTGGTTCAGCTTAACAGCCAAATGAAAGTCTTTCATTTTGGCATTGGCTGTTTCCCATTCTTGAAAGCACCATTTGCTTTGCTTTCAGTATTGCTGCTACCTCTTGATGTGTATTGATTAACAAGCGTTTGCATCATCTGAGGCATCTGCTCTTTACCCAAGATCATGTGATGATTAAATAGTAGTGGCATTTTTTGTGTATTAAACTGTTGGGTCCTATAACTTGATTGTGAAGCATCATATACTAAATGTATTTCCTTCTTTCAGTAATATATATAGAGGAAGCCAAGTTGTAAATTCATGGAGTTTTTCCAGAACCACTAAAGTAAATGGTAAAGTTTTAATGAACTTCAAATAACTGTTTGATTTGGGACTGCATTTATGAATACAGAGAGATTTTAGTCCCATTCTTCTTGGTGACAATCTGGAAGCAGAAGAGAATTCAAACATCTCTCTTGCTCTTACCAAAAGTTGGCAGCAATTCCTTTTTGTTTAATTTAGAATTGACCTGAAGTAATTAAAAGTAAGTTGAGAAGAACCATCTCCACAATGCTGAACAGGCATGATCTGCTCTTGATAGTATGGTAATTTGTAATGGAGGAGCCTGGGTATTGATTAGTAAATGACAACTGAGCATGAAAATGTTAGAAAGAAAGGGGTTTACATAAATATGTGCGAATCCTCAGGAGGCTAATGCTTCTTTACAAATGCTCTATTCTGTTGTGTTTATATGATCCCACAGGAGCCTTTGAGTTCTGATTCACAAAATTATATTAATAAACAGACTTCCTCTTATTCCTGCTTTGGTTCATCTGTGTGAATAGTATCATGACTTCAGAAATCAGGAAAGCGGGGGCAGGAGCAGGAAAAAAGTGAACTGTGATTTCTGTTGAGGTAGGAGAGGATTCTCACTTGGTCTGCCCTAGATTAATAGCTAAATTCCACAGCTGAAGCATAAGAAAATTGTGAGGCAGGGAACATAAATGTATAGAAGACTGAGACCTGGCTAAACCTCAAATATGGGATGAATGAATATGTTTACTTGTTTATTCCACGATTTTATTCCCTCATCCTCTTTATAATATTGAAAGTAATGTGCCAGTTTGTATTCACTGTTGTGTGTAGATGAACTATGTTCTGTAAATAAAGGTGAAATAAAGTTTTAATTCATCAAAATTGAAATAAGAAACAGGTGCTACAGATCATCAGTACAGGTAGTCAATAGTTAAAATTCTGCTGTTAATAAAAAATACAACCCCTGCGAAATAAGTTAACAGTATGAGAACAAGGCTGCATAGGCTGCATGGGGAACTGTGTTTATCTTAGGCTTCCTGCCTTAAGCACATGAAAGAGAAAAATGGGTGACACATTATTGAAAGAAGGCAGATGACCTTTTGAAATCTGAGTGACATTTGATGAGGCCAAACATTTGCCTCTCCAGCATTTTTTCCAGCAAGAGAAAAAATGCAAGTAAAATTTCTTTTAAACAAACCTGCAAACCCCACTTTTCTGTGCTTTTCCCCCCTCAATTATATTCCTTGCATTGTATGCACTAAGATCTTGCCCCAGAGTGGTAGAATGAAAATTGGATGAATAGGGCTCTAGGATGCACAACCTACCTATCACTCTGATTAATCCAGTTCATTTTGATGTGAACTTTTTCTTTCCCTGCTGTCTAAATGAGCAAGTCATTTGAATTCTTCTGTGGTTTTAATTACAGCAACAACTGCAGTGAGATAGTGCAAATGCCAGACCACTGGGCCTTGTGTCTTAGGCGATGGTGTCTTTTTTTTTTTTTTTTTTTTTTTTTTTTTTTTTTTTAATTCTAACCTTGCTTCCATGGTAGTTTCAATGCAGTTCAAATTTTAGATGGTAGGAACATCTTTGGGGCTGAAATCTTGTACAAGTGAGATAATTGTGATACTTATTTGTTTACTTACTTATTTTTTTTAGTGTGTGTTTTTTGTTAAGGCCCACTGACTAAGACCTGGCCAGTGTCATTAGTTCCTGATGGTGAGGGAGCTTCTGTCCTGGTGGCAATAGGGCTTATTAGGAATATGAGGAGGGGAAAAGCTGACTGGTGAAGTGTGCCATGTGGCACCATTGTTATGGTGCTTTTCACGATAAAGTTTCTCCAGTTTTGGTTAAAGATGAGCTAATTTTTAAAGCTGAGCTCATTTCTGGTTCTAGAAAAGGGTACATACTCTGCATTCTGCTGTTGTCTCTTCCAGTTGTGAGTCAGCTGTGGTGGTTACCATTCTGTCAGTACCTCCATGCTTACTGACCTCCCTACATCAGTCTTTGGAAGCCACAAGTGATGATTGAGTAGCTGAAGTCTGAAAGTTAGGCAGGAAATGCAGAGACAAAATGTAGATGTTCTCACACACACGCACATCTTTTGGCTTACCTTGTCTGAGAAATGTTTTTACATTGGGAAGGAAGAATACACAGTTACTTAGCTATGGTAGGGATGCATCTCATCCAGGAATACAGACTCTCCCTGGGGGCTCTATGGAAGATGCTGAAGCTTGTCTGAAATAGAAGCTGATGTTTTAAATAACTCCGCATAAGAAATGATGGATAAATTTGTGAGGGTAAAGAAAGTAGGAAAAATGAAAGAAAATCTACTGCTTGATACAGAATCAAAGTATGCCAGCATGATTTAGTCCTCAAGTTTAATTCCAAGACATCTCATTTTCTTGAACTGCACTTACATGACAGACATTCTGCTTTTAAGGACAAAAGAAATAATGACATTTAATGTCTCTAATTTACAGTTGTATCATTACACAAACAATTTTCTATTTTAATTCAACAACACACATCTTTTGTCTATCATGTGGAGCAGAGATAATTGACTGCAGCAGGAATTATGCTATCATTAGGTAATTATTTGAAGGCTTTGTCTTTAAATGCAAATGCTTGAAATCTCTCTTGTGTCTTACAGTTTTGTCAGTAGAACCATGTCAATCTGAACAGCTGCATCATTTGTTTATTCTCTAATCCTGTTTTTGGTCAATATTAGCATTGTCTTGCAAATAACTTCCTTTAAAACAGAAAATATCATTCTTTTATATCCTAATGACAGGATTGCCAAAGTTTGTAGGTGAGGGACAAAGTGGGTGGCGCTTGTGCTTTTTCTACTTCCTTGAGGAAGAATTATTCCCTTGAAATCAGATCTAGCAATCTTGGTGTGCACATCAAGTGGTTCTAATGAAAACAAAAAAATAATGAAGAGTTGCAGAACATGCTTTCATAAAGTGGGAAGTTCTGGATTCTGAAATTATGCCAGAACGTCTTAGCATGGCATGCTTTGATGTCTCCTTTATACAAAACATTTGGAATTCTTCCTGTTGGAGGTGAGTGCATAATGAAAATCAACTTGCAGTGAATAAAAATGCGCAAAAGTACTTAAAATTTACTACTTTTAAAAAGAGATGAGGGATGGGTTGGTTTCATCCATGATAATCAAGGTATATTAGTCTGTAATGGCACAGAGCTAGAAGCACATAAGAGGTATTATAAGAGATGGTAAAAAGGTCTGAGTTGGCATTTTAAAACAGAAATAACTTTTTCACAAATGCATTTGAGAATTTAGGAACCATTAAGAAATGATGAAGAAGATAAAATTATTATTCACAAAGATACTACGTGCCTTTCTTCCAATCCTATTTCTATATAGCGAAACTAAAGTCTGTGTACTGCTGCATGATAAGGGTGTAGTGGATGTAAAAAAAAAAAAAAAGGAACAAATGAAACACTGCTTGGAGACTTTGCCTACAAATAAATCAACAAATCCAAACAGTTGTCACTAAGGGAACTAGGAAACTAATTTGTAGTTACAGTGACATTTACTAGAACCAGAGAGGTGTCTAAAGAGTGGAAAAGAGCACGAGGAGCTTTTAGGGGAGAGCTCAAGTGCATCTTTTATTTGGTGGATTATATAATGGAATATATAATTTATGGATATCAATAATTGTCTACAAGGCAATGGAACAATAAGCAAAAGCACTTACAGCACTTACAGGCTTCTAGCAAATTAATCTTGCCAAACTTCCATTGTTTTGCTTTCCTGAATAGTTGTATACCATTACAGAGAAAGCAGCAGTGTCCTAAGTTCAAAATAGTTCAGAGTGTAACAATTCTCAATAGCAAAGTTGGATTGCTGAACACATATCAGTGAATTCAGTAAATTTTCACCTTGACTAAAATAAACTGATTTGACTCCTTAACTTTTTATTTGGGATAGTTTGGAATTTGGAGACAAAGCAACATACACCCCATGTGCATCCTGCTGATCTGTTTCAGGAGCAGCTCGTCTTTCACATAGCTGTGAAAAGCTGGTAATTTTTATGAGACTTCATAATTACTTAGTGCTTTTTATATGGTAGATGTTCTACTTATGGAAGGTCTGTGGAAAGATATAAATGGAGAACCTAATGTATTAGGTTTCTTGGTCATAGAATCAAAATGGCTTGGATAGGAAGGGACGTTAAAGATCATCTAGTTCCTAACTCCTCGTTTACCTCTGCAAAGGTGTGAAAGTATTTTTTGCTTGATTTGTTTCTTCCAAAGTGTGGGCAAGAAATGAGCATTTGAGTTACATCACACATTCAGTCAAAACATTTCTTAGTTAAGAATAATGCTAAATTTCTATGCATTTTCCTTGTTTTTTGGAAATAAGTTTTTGTCAAAAAGTAACTTGGAGATGGGTCTTAAGTTGATGGTTTTTTGATTTTTTTTTAATTGTTTTTTTGTTGTCTGTTTTAACAGAAAACCATCCACGTTTTTCTAGGAGAGAGAGAGAAAAGAGGAAAAACTGAGGTTCATACTAATTCTCTGTTGAATAAAAACAGACAGTGCAATATTCCCTATAATGGCAGCAGACTTCTACAGCAGAAGTAAATGAGCCTTGAAAATTTGTACCTGGCTAGCTTCATTAACTGCAGCTTTGTGTTAGTGATCTTAAACTCCTATAGTTCTTTATTTAGAGTAGAATTTTGGGAACCTGAAACTCCTTCAGCTTTGAAGCATTTAGTTGATTCAGTAAATGAGTACTTTTCATTTTAAGCACTGCATGTGGCACACTCATTTTTCAGGGTTTGCTATCTTGCTGTTGTATGTGTTGCCAATCATTCTTGGCTTTGTATTTCTGCATGTTACTGGTTTTGGCTCTGTAATATTCTTAGAAGTATTTAGCAAGCAATAATAGCTGTAAGTCACAGCTGAATATGCCTGCCTATTGGATTTAGTTTTCCCACAGCAAGACTTCATGGTCTGGTATGCTGAAATATGAGCTTGCATACAGTTTCCTTGCTGAGGAGAAGAATAATGAACTGCAAAACACATTCTGTTTCTATTAGCATTTCAAGTGGATTGAGCTATTCATTAGAAAAAGATGGGGCTACTGCAATTAGGTTCCTCCCTGTGCTCAGCTGACTTGTCATTTCCAAAAATGAGATGGACGTCTGTTTTGCAGAGGCTAATGTTTTGTTGATGGAAGAAATTATTAACTAAACCTGAAGCTGTAAACATGCACAGAATGGAGGCTGGGGCACAGTATAAAGCTGTAAAGGAATTCTTTAACATTGGTATTAACTCACTTATGGCTGTGTCACACACTGAGCTGGTTAAAAGGCTCTTTGTGGCAAGCAGGAAGACAGGAAACCTTGGGATTTAACATTTTACTGCTCATTTTATGTGGAGGTGGAACCTCACTGCTGAGACAAGGATGGTCAGTGAAAGAACTTACTCATTTTGGAACCCTTTTATAAACACTGTGCATCACCATTACTTTTCAGCATGTAACATTTGCTGGATACTTTGACTCTTAAACATCTTTGTATAAACCACGTCACATGGGGAGCTTTAAGTCCAAGTGAATCTTCTGTTGCTCCTGGAGGATAAGGTATCCAACTCAAACATGTTGAACTATTAGAATCAATACGGCAGAGTGTCTTTTGAAGATGAAAAGGAGAATATTTATCAGAGGACTTTATTTTATCCTTTTTTTGTTGTGTTGCACTACTTTTTGTCACTGAATGCATTTTCAGCTAAAGCATAGTTTTCCCAAAATACTGCCATGAAAATGCAATGGAGTCTTTCCAGTCTGGCTGCTTTGGGAAAGCAGTATTTTCAAGGAAATACACTACAAAAATGTGATTTTCAGTGCCAGAGGTATTCTTTGGGTGTAGGAACTGAATAGTTGTTCTGCTCTTCATTACATTTTAATGTATGCACTGACTGTTTTTCAGGAACTCCAGGAAAGAACTTAATGACATACGATTTGAGTTTACTCCAGGCAGAGGTAAGATTCCTGAAACTGAATTATTCTCTTACTGCTTAAAAAGACATTTCAGAAATGGATTGCTGCTTATGGTTAATGCAGACTGCCTCTCTGGAATGTTTCCTACGGTGCAGAGCTTTATATTGAATGCCAGTGGAGTAAGAATTGCAAATGTATGTAAATTCTAGTGGCAAGGGTGCATAATATGTATATTAGAAGACTTTATTCACAGTATACTTTTATCAATTTCATGTCTTACTGAAATGATCTATATGGTATATAAGATCTTGCCTAGCAATACTTCCATTTTCACATTTGGAAAACATTGTAGGACATAGAATATATTAGCCATAAAAGTGTATGTGGTGATGGTGGTAATATTTAAGTTTCTTCCCCTTTTATAATAAAAAAAGGTCTATTAACAAGTGCACACCATTTTTCAAATATTGTCTTCAGCTGAAAGTTGAGCTGTATCTCTAGCTTTGATATTATCACCAGGAAGAAATTCTGGTATTGAAACTTTAAACTCTGCTGCATACTTGTAAAACTGTAGGCTTTCCAGTGCTAGAGCTGTAAGAACTTGTACAGCTGTCTTTTTTTTGAAGAAAACCAAGTATTACTGGGATGAAATGCACTGAAGGCCAATATTTTGAGTAAGAAGGTATCATCCTTGTTAAACTGCAAGCCTTTCAACTATGAACCTATTTTATATTCCTTAGAAGTCAGTATTCACTTTATTTAGAGTAGCCTTCAAAGAGCTTTCACCTAAAAATAAATCCAGATTGGAAGAGGTGTCTCTTTCACAGTAAATCATAGTATCTTTCATGTGCAGTAGTTCTGTGCATGGATATATTTTGTGGTGTTTACCTGCTTTGCTTGTTGATTTTGGCAATGAGTGGAAACAAAAGAGGCCTGTTATTTACCTGGGCACAGAACATCTCGGTTTGCCAAAAGAGCTACTTGGGAAGCAGTTACTTAAACCATTTGAGAATTCCTACTTGGTCAAAAATAAGAGGATAGACCAGGACTGCTCCAGTTGTAAATCACTGAGGCAGCCAGAAGGCAGCTGTGCTTCTCATCTCCAGACACTGCAGGTGGTTCAGCTACCTTGCTTTTCGTCTGCGTGCTTTTCTTATGGAAATGATAAAACTTTGTGTAACTGCCTCAAAGCATGAGCTCCGTTAGGGTGTTGGAAGTTGGGGCCACATTGCAGTTGAGATTTAGCTGGAATTTAGGTGGGTTCTTGCCTACTTACATCTAAGCCTTCTGAGGTCCTTATCCAGGGCAAGTACTAGTCACAGGGACTTAGGAATTAACCCACTCAGGTACAGCAGTTAGTACAAAATCCATCCAAAGCCTTGAATTTCCCAAGTCACAGTACTTAAGAGCTATTTAAAACCTAGATCTCAAAATGATGACTGTTCATGTAAGTCCTTTCCCCTAGTAGTAACAAACAAGAAGGCCTGTTCACTATGTCTCTGTCTAGATATGCAAAACAATGTAGGACATAAAAAAAACAGTGAAAACCACACTAAAGCATTGTTTATTTTCTTGGGTGTGAAGATACTGAACTTGTAAAATGCCTATGAGGATGTAGTAAGATAACAGGAGAGAAGTGCTGCTGGCCAAGAGAGGTCTGTAGGGGGTTTGCAATGAATCAATTCATTACCTTACGCAATTTTGTATGCAGAGGCTGATAAGATAATTATCTTTTTTCCTCCTAATTAAAGATAATTTTGAATTCAATCCTGCCTCCATGGGTGTTTTGGAACTAAAATATATTTTTTGTTAAATTGAATTGGATGATTGATGCTTCTTGTTGTTTTTGTGGGCTCTTACACTTATTCCTTTCACCTTTTGGACAGACACAGCAGATGGCGTTTCTCAGGAGCTGTTCTCTGCAGGCCTGGTTGATGGCCATGATGTAGTTATAGGTAAATTACATTTTTGTTTGCAATTATGCTCTTGTGACGAGTTTGTGTTAAATGGATGTGAAAAAATGTTTTCTCTGATGCTGGTTTTCAAAAGTCTTTTTTGTCCTAATTTTGCTTTCATGTATGCATAGTTCAATCAACAAGGCAATTTTGATATCAGTTCAAGGATTGATTTGTGAAGTCAGATCTCCTCAGTGGTTTGAGACAGATGATATAATATAGCTCTCCTGAAGGATTACTGATTGAGCATTTTTGTGATAACTTCATTTTTTTTTGTTTAACAATAAAATAATTTGTCAGTAGGATATTGCAGAGTGTGCTTTGGCAGCTCTGAAGTTAGTAAGTCTTCTGTTTGGTTTCATAGGAGGAAGAGCAAGACAGTGTTCAGGACCTATGGAAATTGCATCTAGTGGTGGTATTTCTGTGGTTAAAAATTTAAAAGGGTAGTCAGAGATGTTTTCTGGTGGCTGAAAGATGCTTCTTTGTTTTTCTAGTCCATGCTTAGTAATATTTTAATGTTGTTTCTTTTGCATGAAATTCAGTGCCTTATAAAGATGATTAATTTGGAAGTACTTGTTTCTCTGCATCTTCCTTTCTTCTGGATGCTCAAGACCAGTAGATGTCTAGTCACCAAAATCAGAGGGGGAATAGTATATGCTAGATGAGGGAGAACTGATTTGAAAAATACAACCAAGTCAGTTTTTCTGTTGTGGTCAAAAAAAATCTTATCAATAGGTTAAAATTTCCTTACCAAACTCCTCAGTGGTATGCAGAGTGATTTACAATTCCAGAAGTTCATGACTTGCCTGGAAGATTATCTAAAACACATTCTCACTGCATTTGTAGTTAAACTCCTTCTGAGAGAAGCCAGTACATTTTGCTTTTCATAAAAAGCAAATTAATTCATTAATTAATTACAGATTCATTCTAGCTGATCTAAGAACTAAAATTCCTATCTGATCTTTTACCTTTATTTCTAAAGAAAAAAGTATTTTAGTGACGCTTGCAGATGGTACAAGCTATAGGTACTCTTAAAGTCAATTCTACTGCATGGTCGTTTTAAGGGTTCAGGCCTTGCTTGGCCTTGGTTTGTTGCCATTTAAACATCCAGTATGAAAAATGTCATTATCTTACTGTTGATAAATTTTTTTTTGGTAGGATTTTTATTTAGGAAAAAGAAATTATTTTTCTGGCTAACAAAAGGATTATAATTTTTTGGCTATCCCACCTGCCTGGGCAGTCAGGTGGCACTCGGAGTCACAGCTGGTGATGCTGCAGTGCAAGTCCTGCTGGGACCCAGTGAGAAATCTTTTCCCTTCTTCATTTTCCCTTTGCTGCAGAGTTCTCTTTCAATGCGAAGTGTCAGTACTTCTGTGAAAATGGCAGCATGAATGGGCTTCATTGCAAGGGCCATGATGGGGGAAAGGCAAATGAAAATAGATGCCTCTAATGTGACAAATTGCCATCCCATAGTGATAGCACTTCAGTCCTTGAATAAGCACATCTATAGAAAGAAGATTTTCCCTAGCAGGCTTGGTTAGAGACACTGCCTAGTTAATGATAAAAGTTTACTTCTTTGCTTAGTCCCTGTTTTGAATTGCATCCGACTTTGATTTTTAGGATTATGATGGTTCCTTCTGTACTGGAAGGAACCACTTTTATTGTGGTACAAAAAAAATCTAAGGAAATAAAATTTCTTGTATATAATGAAATGAATCAACTCATATTTACGTTCAGTAATTCATATTTAGTTTATGTTAATCTTTATTTAGTTTATATGGTGAGTTTTTAATGATGTAACTTACCTCAAGCTCCACAGGCACAAATTCTTGAGTGAATTTGTGTTATAATCTTGTGTCTGCTTGACCTGTGAGGTTTTATAAAATATGTTTGGACATTGTTACCTTTCTAGAAAATTACTTCAGATTTAATATTTTACTGAAAGAAGAGTTCTGCAAAATGTGATCTTGCTTTTAATTAAGTAAAAAAATCAAATTTGCACGTCGTTAGAATATTTCACTGTAAGAGTGGGATCTTAAGAACTGTTTCAGTTTAAAGCCAGAAGTCATATAAGAGAGCAGATGGTGCTTAAAATGTAAATCTGCTTACAGAACTCATTTTCTGTGTAAAATTACGTTAGCACCTTGTTCACTCAAAATTAAAAGGTTTATAATCGTCCTATATCGGAAGAAGGAAACAGTATAGAAGAGCTTGATTTACCTTCTTCACCAGAACTGATTCTATTAGTTTCCAGATTGAAAGCAGGTGATAAATTACCTTCAATTTTTTAGCTGAAGCGGGCAGAAATTCAGCCTCCGTAACCTGAATGAAAACAAGGTTCTGAGATAGTCTCATGAAAGTTGTTCCTGTAGATTCTCTTCATGGATGTTGAAACATGTAGAGATTGGACAAAAGAGGAAGGTGAAAATACCTATTTTTATGTTGAATTTAACAATTTGTTGGCATAGTGGCAGATCTTTAAACAGGAGTCAGCAAAAGCTGTTGTGGAAATCATGGCCAGGGCATGTGTGAGCTGAAGTTGTTAGTGTATAGAATTTAACAGCTGACACGTTAAGTTCTATAGAATTTGCTTCTGAACATCAACACGCTTCACCTTTTGAGTCTTTCTGAATTTGCTTCACTTAACACAGCCTCCCCAGGAAGATTTCCTGTCTGGTGTACATTAGGTTCAGCTACCTGTTCTGAGGAAAAGGAAAAATTTCAGCTTGCACGTTTGGTTTTAGCTCTGATTGGCTGGTTTCTTTTCCTTTAGCATTGTTTCTCAGAAGGTCCCTAGATCATGGCAGCTCAGAGAATTTGTTTAAAAGCAGACTAGAGTTCCTGTTTGCAGAGGGGAACGAGCCTTGGAGCCAGTGGTATCTTGCTGAAGTATTTTTATGCAGTACTGAAATACCTATATTAAATCAGATCTGGAATATTTTCAAAATTCTTTCTGAGATAATGTGTCTCTGTATGCAATACATGTATATTAGCTGTTAAACGTTCATCAGGTAATGCTTCATTATATTTTTGATACCATAAGAAAAATTCAAATCATATCAACAGTCATTTCTGTTGAAAATCACATGGTTGCAGTCCTACTCCGCCAGTATGTACAATGTGCATATAATTACAATGAAGTCTTAGACTGCAGTTAATTTTCTGGACTCCTAGCTTAAATTTCAGAACCTGAAGGTATATTTACAATTATTAAACTGCAGTATATACATAACAACCACCCCCTTCCCTTCCTGAATACTGCTTAAATAAAAGCCTTGATGTCCATGCCATCAAGAAATGTGCAGTTGCCCTCTACTATATTAATGTACCTTTTAAAAGATGTTTTCATCAAAAATGTATCTCTGAGTATGTTGAACATCATGGAAGTACACCTTCACTTTTAAATACATGTGACATAAACTACAGCTGAAAGTCTTTGATGTTGGAGATAGCCACTTAGTAACCAGGGGAAAAGCTTTTAGTCAGTTAAAAAAAAAACCACCTTCCTGCTGAACGGCCTAATGTGTTTAGAAGAACCAGCTGAAAACCCAACAGATTGCATTTTGTAATGAGGTGATATTTTGAAAGTAGCAAGCTTTTTCATCAACATATTGAATATTTTCTTAGAAGTGTGAATACAATAGATGCCATAATAATTTGACACAATTACTTTGGTAAGTAAATAGAACTTAAATTGGCATCTGCATTTACAAAGAAAGCCCATCGTGGCTGTGGATAGGTTATTGGCCATGAGTTCAGAGAACAAGTATCTCACCAAATCCAGAATAACATTATTTTAAGAGTTGTTTAACAGTAAGTAATATATATAACATAGTAGAGCAATAATATATAGTTATCAATTAATCACAGCATTAAAGCATTTGAAATTGAAATAGCTGACTGTCTTACAGTATGATGTCTGCTGATGCTGAAGGTACTTTCACAGTAAAATGGAATGATGAAAAAGCCCAGTTTGTTAGTACACTTAGCTTATGGTGGCACTGATAATCCACATTCCTAGAAAAGCCATGGACTTACACAGTAAATATCCTTTTGCTTTCCTAGGTTTTGCTCTGCATTTGCTTATACCTAGTTTTACTTTGTCTTGTTCTATTAGTCATCTTTGAAACTGAATGAAGTAATGACTTTTGTTCAACTAATTCCAACTCATTTTACTGCAGTTAGGAAATGGGATGGAGCTGCATGAGTGGAAAACACACTGCATATATTTTTGAGCTCAAAGAGCAGTATGCATGGGTAACTGGAATAGCACTGCCATTTGAAGGCACCTCAGGTTTGTCATTTAATATCACTAATGTTTGAGCTGCACTGATTCTGGTAATATTTAGGAATTTTTTGAGAATTTTGTCTTTTTTCTTGTGGTTCAAACTGAATGAAATTACTGAAGTTTTAGTTAAATGTATCAGTTTTATTTATTCCAAAGCGCAGTGTACCCATAAACTTTCTAATGAGAAAATGCCTTTATAGATTCTTACCAATTAATTTCAACTAAATTAGATAGCCTAAGTACTTTGTGTTTACTTTTAATGTGTTATCCAGAAAGAAAACATATAGATTTAATGAAAACTTGACCATATTTTAAGGCATTTTGTAGAAACCTCTGTGCCTTCAACATGTGTATGTAACTCAGTATCTCTTTAGCAAGATATGCTAATGCATTGCAAGTGGAAGAATGTCTCTAAAATCCCTGGGGGCTTAAATAAGGACTTAAATATTTCAACACATCTGGCTCATTTAGAGCTAATGCACTGAAGGGTGACTTATAATGATGAGACTGCCGGGAGTTCTGGAAGCTTGAGGTGCACCTGCAGCTAATGAATTTTTGTGTCTAATTGCTCCTAAGTTATTTTAGACTTTCTATGTTGGACGTAAAAGTGCACTGGAGGAAGTGTATTGTGTGAAGCTGGCAGGTTTCACAGAAGTTCCCACCATGATGAATTTTCAGTGAGGTGAAAACGTAAAGGTTCAAGGTGAAAAAAAATTTTCCTAGGTGAATAATCACTGTTGCTGTGGTTTATGGCAGAACTATAAATATGTGATACAAGAAATTCTCCAAGTGTGCAAATTATTCTTCACACATACACATGTTCACGTGTCATAGTGAATGTGCTTGTCTTACAGCCATGATAAAGCAAGTAGTAATTTTTATTTATTTTAAAGAAAAAAAAAAGGACAATTGGCAACTGCCTTCAAAGAAAGTTCCTTTTTTCAACCTGCAGTCCACCGGTTCCTACTTAATTGTGCAAATGAGGAATAAATTTACATGGTTATTAGTGGCATTAGTTTGAGTTTTGCCTGAAACAGTAAGTGATAAGTACTCTGCCCCTCATAGATCTGAATCAATGTTTCAAGGACTTTGCTTTTGTTTAAGAAGAAAACAAAAAAAAAAAGGTGAATTTGAATCAGAAATTGCAAAAGCAGCAATGTTTGTAATACTCATTTTAAATAGTAATTTACTTGCTGTTCGTTATTTCCTTGGCATTCACTTCTCTGCCAGGGGTTAGCATGTTAAAATAAGGATTTATTGAGGTTCTTCAAACTAGATGTATTCTATTTCAGAACCTAACTCCAGCACATCAGGGAGTCTTTTCTAAATATATTCTTCTTGTTTCAAGTTTCAGATACAAGGTATTGAAGTAGCCCAGCTGCTATTTCATCTTCTTAATAGTTTTGTCAGAACATTATCTATAATTCATGGCTGAACTTGGGACAGGAGGACTTGTGAAGATCTGATAGGGAAAGGAGACTGCAAAGTAATAGTATGCATTGCAGAATATGACCTGCCTTATTTCTGCATGGACCTATATTTCAGATCTAATCCAGTGTGATGAAGATACTTGTTAGAGCTGTCTTCAGTATCTTGATGATTATCAAACTATTGTCAAAACATGTGTCTGAAAACTAGCACTTGAGTTCTACATTCAGTCACAAGGAAATGATTTTTTCAACCTAGTACTCTCATTCTTTTGTATAGAGAATTTAAGAGAACAATTTACTGTAATATCTCAAGCTTGTAAAACAGCCCTACTAGCAGTACTGGCCAGCAGGTCTAAATTTATTTTAAATGTTCATTTGAGAATAGACTGAGCTTTCGAATGCTCAGGGTCATCAAAATGAAGGGGAAGTGATGAAATATGTATATACTCATCCCTCACCTTCCTAAATTATCTACCCCATTAGGCACATGAAGAATCAAGGTCTGAAATAGATAAGTATTTAATTATCCAAATATATTCTATTTATCCTTTTATAAAGGAAAGTGGAATATCCTTTTGCTTTGTTTACTTATCCTTTTAGTTTGTTTTAAACATGCAGTGGTTTCCCTAAGCATTTTCACATCCTCTGCAGGAAGAAAATCAACTTGAAATCTCAACAACCTTTTTTTCCCCATAAGTTTCTGGGAAAAGGTAAAATTTTCCAGTTGTATTAATATTATAATTTATCAATAAAACCAATTGTCGCAGTTAGGGTCTTTTTCCTTTTTTTTTTCTTATTTTCCTCTTTTCACAAACTGTAGAATGCAAAATGTTTCCTTAGGATCAGCTATCCATTCTAAGTAATTGAGAATTCAGGATTTTAATAATGTGTTACTGGAATTGATATATGTAGATTTCTAGCACTAACTTAGGTCACTTTCTAGCTAGATATAGTACTCCTGTTTCATAAAATATACTGCTTCTGTTAGGTGCAAATTTTTCCATCAGTTACCTAAATGAAAATTACAACTTGTATGCTACTTTACCAATCCTCAGTTTTCCAGTTTTTGCCTGTGGGCCCTGGATATCAATACTCCATGTTAACCGATCTTAATGGGAAGACATTTGAGGTCTGCTATTATTTTGTAAACATGTTGAGATAATACGTTTTTTTTAGTTTGAACAAGGGCAAAGATTTAATTTTTTTTCTTATCTTTATTTGGGGATAGAAGTAAGTCAGGAATACACCACCCTGATGTCTTTGCCAATCCTTTGAATAACCTAGAGTAGTTGGTTAGTTGTTAAACCTTTGGTCCCAACCAAGAAGTTTCTCTCTCTCTCTCAGTTTTTTTCTCGTTAGTTTGTTTGGGGTTTGTTTGTTTGTTTGTTTGTTTGTTTTTTAAACAAGATAGCCTAGTGTCAAATGCTGGTTTAATGTCCTTAATGTCTAAAATGACATGAACCAGTCCAAACCCAGGATGTCTGTATAGAATAAGGAATTAATATAGTATTGGGGGTCAGAACTCATATGAACCACAGAGCTCAAGTGGTGTTAATAATTGCTTTAAATTGTGGAAAATTACAGGTAGTAACTGTTCACTAGGATCCCTGTTCTCTGGCATGCTGTAGGAGACCATCTGCAGTCTCGGTGTTCCTTTCAAAGCAGAACTGCTTTGGCCCTCTCTTGTCCTGTGCCTACCCACTTTAATCTGTGTTTTCTGATGGTGAGGCTGCAGATCGAGGTGTTGGAAATTATCAATAGTAATTTCAATAGTATTTACTATTATTGATACTATCATAGTATCAGATGTTGGAGATAATTTTCACTGCCTTTTATCTGTATCTACTGACAGAGCAACACGCTTTGAGAATTCAGACAAATTTGAGAGTCTTAATCTCCCTTTGATAAATTCTCAAGGACAGCCTCTTCATAAATAATTTCTAAATGTTTCTAATGCTTCTCCCATATCAGTGTCCAGTAGCTTCCTCAGAAGAGCATCCAGGTTTGCTGTTGATCTTTCTGTTTTCTTTTATTTCTTACTTACAAGAATCATGTCTAGGTCCTTGCAGTCCTCTAGCCATTAACACTTGCTGGTTAGCTGCCACACCTCTTCAAATACTTTAATATTTCCCTCGCTACTGAACAACATAAACTGAGGGGAGCATTCTGAATGCTTGAACTAATGGAATCACTTTACACTTACGTGACCTTTTTGATTTCCCTTTGAAGAGCCCTTTAATCTTTCAAGGCACACAGTTGGTGAGCTGTTAGATAACAACAAGAGAGACAGGGATCTGGAGGAATTGTTAGCAAAAGCTCTAAACACTGATTGTTTTCATTGTTTGTATAATATACTGTAATCCAGTACTAGCTAGGTTTTAAAACTTAGCTTTGACTTTGTTCTGAACTTGCAAATGCATGAAAACCACTGTGTAGTATGAAATATAAACGAATGCATAGATTGCAACGAACCTCTTGCAATATGTGGAACAGCCTCAAGAATGTGCATTATAAATTCAGCCCTTTGGAGGAAAACCCTACCAGTAGATGAATTTTTAGGAGTGATAATTCCACCGAAAAGTATTCCCTGCTACTTAGGCACCCTGCATCCTAAGACCTATTCAGGAGAACACAGCATTAATCCTCAAACCAGCAGACTCCCAAGGCAGTTAATTATAGTGAGCTCCATGTATCAGATGAAAATGGTAAAATAACTGCCTACTGTTGGGGAAGAGGTAATATTTGAAACAATCAGCAGGAAAGCCAATAAATCTGTGGAGGTTTGAGCTTGTCGTCTCTAACAGCCGTACTGTTGATGAAGTAGGGAGCAGTTGAAGGTAGCTATTTTTTATAAACTGAGTTTTAGACTACATAAAAAATATTTCACTTTTAACTTATTAAAAATATTTTTCATTTTCTCCAATGTTATAATTTTTCTCTTTTTTTGGTGACAGTAATTTTGTGCCTGAATAATACTTCCCTTTCCTCATATCTGAATTTCAGGATTACAATATGCAATAGCTTTGCAAACTGTTGAACCTAAGCATGAGTTCATGAGCTATTTCTGAGGTTGCCCATCCATTCTTTGCAAAATGGAAAAGCAGATGAATCATTATTCTTTTGAGAGCACCCCAGAAATATCATCTCAAGCTTTAGATTCTGCTTGTGTCTGTGTTATGCCAGATGGCTCTGGCTTAGTTGGCTGGGTGGGCATTGTACTGGAAATAGTTTAACTGTACTTCATATAGCTTTATTTGCTGTCTCATTAATTTTAACTTTTCCAGAAGTTTTCCCTCTTCAGAAGCCATTAGGGTTAAGTTTCATGCCGTGGTAAGAATTTTAAGTAACCAGAGAGAGAGCTTTGTCACATCACAGGAGCAAAACTGCTATTTGAGACCGCCCAAAGTATGGCTATACTCTTATATTTGTAAGATCTTGAAGGTGGCCTTTTTTTTTTTTTCTGTTACCTCATATTGAGCACTCATTTAAAAACTGTTATTTATGTGATTGGCCAAAATTGAAATATAGCAATAAGTAAGTAATTTGTATTATATACATGCCAAAGCCTCTAGTTATGTGTTGTTTTTTTTTTTAATTTATTCCATCTGCAATTAGCAGCCTGTGTTGTGTATATTTATATGCTGGGTTTGACCTTATCTCCTATTGCATGTTCTGCAAGTGCAATCACTTATTTTGTCAGAGTGACACAACCATTTGTCACCCAGCAAAACCTGCAAAAGAACCTGGAATGATTTGTGGTGTGTAGGTTGATTACATGTCCTTCAGAAGCCTTCTGAAGAAAGTGAACAGCACCTCATTTATTGTTGTAAACAACAAAAAGCCTCTTGTCCTAACTGCTGCTAATGTTTGAAGAGAGCTTTTGCTCCAAGGCATGATTTGAAATATACTCTATTTACCCGAGGTTACTGCTGGCAAAGATTTTTCTATCACCATTTAATTTTTTCTTGTTCATGCTTCTTCTTCTGACTTTTATAGGTGCATGGCCATAAGATATTGAGAAAACACTCTGCAAAATAAAGCTGAGTATAGAATATCCAGGTCTTGTAGAAACAGTGAATTCCCAATGGGATTTTAATTGTCAATCAGTGCTGTTTGCAGGCAAGCTAATCTATGAATTTCACACGTACAACATCCAAGGCATGACTTCAGAGTATTTGGAAGAAAAATGGCTTTGTCAATAGGAACTGCAGTATACTTAACTTAGAGATAAGGTGTAAAGAGACATATATTTTACAGTGCTCTTTACTTTTCCAAATAATTTAAGTATCAGTGGAGAAAACAATTCCTGCTTCCCTAGAAAGTCCTAGTGTGAAACTCCTTTTTACTTTGGGGAGGGTGTTACTGTATTAAATTGACTTTGTTCACCAACTTGCAATACAAGAATTGTTGGGACTGTGGAGTGCGGAAAGGTGGTGGGAATGGGATGGTTATTTTCCTCACTATTGCTTGCAGATGTGATTGGGTTCATTTAGGAACTTTAGTCTCATTTGTTGTACTTAAGCCAAATTAAAACTTTGCATATGTACTATAATAGGAGGGTTACTGAGTCTCAGTCTAGTAAATAATTTTCCTGAATGAAAAGAGCCTAAATCCAGTAGCTGGGGGAGATTTTCATCAATAAAGCCTAATAGTTCCATTTAAAAATAATTGGGTTTTTTTATTTGCCTGAAGTGACCAGTAATTCTGAATAGGGCTGAACAGTAACAGCAACTGCTTGTAAGTGAAAGCATTCTTTACTGTCATGAGTGTATGCCTGGTATGAATTTTTTTGGTGTCTTTAGGGAAATTTGCATACCTAGTGGTCCAAACTGTGTAGGTTTAGTAATAGTCCTAAATTTTTAGAAATATGTTTATAGGAGTGGTAAGTCACTTCTATTTATGGCAAATGATAGCTTAGTTTAATTGCATTTAAAGTAGGATGAGTATTCAACTGTAGAGTATGTTGTTGTATTTATAATTCTGAGGGATGTCTTCGCTGTATGGGATCCCCAAACCTTCTGGAGAAATACTTGGAAGGGACTGCAAGCATTCAGGAAGGACTTTCACCTGCCTGGATGGCTTCTACTGCCTGTGCTGCAAGCTCTGTTTCCAGTGGAAGTTACCTAAACCAGGGCTGCCATGGACACTTGCAGTTTATGGGTTATGTTTTTCTTAGGTGACTTCATCAGTCTCCAAAGGGTTTCAGTTACCTCTTGAACCCAGATCTTAAACATTTTAGGTGCAGAGGGACACCTCCAAAGCTCTGTACTTACTGAGGTCCTAGAAGCTTTGGCTTGCATTAAGGTGAAAAGAGTAATGATTGTCTCATCCCTAAAGCTAGGGAACCATATTTTAGAGTTTCCTGAAATACTGAGTTTAGATATACACATTCAGACAGGTGCCTCTAATTTTTGCCCTTGTGGTCTAAATAAGGACAAGACCAAGCAAAACGAAAGCAAGGAGTTAGAAAAATGAAAAAGACACCAGCAGGATGGTATGGTTTTGGTAGGTAAGTATATGGAAATACTTGGCTCTTGGTTGATGATAATTACATATGCTTTTGGACGTTGCAGAAAGAGTAGGCTTTGGGGAAGATTTGCATTCACAGTGGCTTGATTGACTGTGATTAATGACATTATTTTGGCTAAATGATTTCTCTTGCCTTTCTGTAAAGGCTAGAAAATGTAAAACACAGTACCAGAGTCAGAGGTGAAATGCTAGTTGAACTTGAAAATGCTGAGTATGTATGATTAAAATTGAAACGATCTCTCTGTAGGAAACTGCAGGTGTGACTATTCTTAATGTAGACTTGTATTCTAATATTATGGACTCTTTATAGGTCTGTGTTCTCATTTTCAAGCATAACCTGAAATAAACACTTGGGAATATGTGACATTTCTCCCCTAAATCCTCTTAATCTTCTCTTTGATTACACATGTCCTGCTCTAGTTATGGTCCATCAGAAAAACAAAAATAAAGCATATTTAATATGTAAAATTTTCCGATTTGAGTTCATATTAAAAGTAAAGACAGGTGAATAAATAAAACTGTCCCTGTAGCCTTCCACTGAGCACTGTTCTCAGCTTTCTTGAGGAATGATGACTCTAAAACACCACTAATTTCTGATACAGTGTTTAAGTAACAGCAACAAAGTAATTAACATTAACTATTTACATATATTGAGACTCTAATTTTGCTATTTTTACTTGGAAATTTTTAATCTCTTCCCTGGTAAAGAATCAATAGGCAGCAGGAAGTGTTAGGGTTTTTATAGACTTCGATACTACCTGTGACATCCTAGATGCCCCTTACGCTACTGTATGCTAGTTCAGGAGCCAGCTCATCGTGGGTTGCTGTTTGCCAATGCAGTAGAAATGCCTTTGTCAAAACTGCCTAAGGGCAGCTGGAAGGTTTTGCTCCTGGGGGAATAGCCCAGCAGGACACCGACTTGCTGACTTGCGTTACTTGTTCCACAGCTGGTCAACAGTAAATGAAAGGCTGCCCCTCCTAAAGACATGCATACACTTGAAGCTCATATTTTTGTAACATTTTATTTAGGTAAAGTTAGAAATCTTTGGACTTAGGACCCAATGCCTATCTGCTTTTGTATCACTGTCTTCATTTCAATGAAGCTAGCTAGCACTTAGCACTAGCTGGAGAATTTTTTTCCTTTTTTTTTTTTTTTTTTAAAAGATAGGTTTTATAGAGATTTGGATAAACCACAGCTGCTTTTGAGTGCATGATTGTATTTTATAAATTTTTAAAACATAAGAAATTGAAGCTATACTATCCTGGCTTCAGGAGATATGAGGCTAAATGTTCCTAGGATTCTAAATATCAGTTGTAATGAAAAACATTATATGTATTTGCATGTATTTTATCAGGTATGAGGTATTGCAATAAAATTGACTTAAAGATTGTGGAAGTGAATTGTATGACTAAAATAAAATCTAATTGTAATTTCTAGAATAAAAAAGTTTTTGAATAATGATGCTTTAAAAATGGAAAGACTTTCTATTGTAGTGCCTAGAGTTGAGTTCATTTAACTGTGAAGGTTAATTCTTTTCTTTACCAAAAGTGTTCTCTACAAAAAGTACCTTATGCTTGCTTTTAAGTCCTGTTTTTAGTTTCAGACACACTTTCATCTCCGGTTAAATTTATTACAAGTGTATAAACAATCCTCGATGCTGTTTTAATTGTACAAAGACGATGAGACCCACAGAAAATGGATTTGCATTTAACAAAGATAGACTGGCCTAATTGTTTACTTCTCTAAGTTCCCTTGCTAGATACTGTACTTCCCCTGTGAGGTGAATTTCTGTTGTTACACAGTGGGTCATGCATGATCAGGCACAGTGGGAGTGAAAATGTTGTCATCACAATATTAGAAGATGGAGGAAACAGAAACCTAAGTTTGTAGCAGTAGGACATGGAATGTGCAAATGCTTGATGTGTATCTTCTACCATATGAATTATGTGGAGAGTTATTTGTGGCAGCATCTGCTTTCTAGCTTCTCTGCTTTATGGTACTCACCTAGTCAGTGTACTAAGAAATTTCTGCTACTTAATACGTGTTCATTTCCTTTTTATAATCATGTTTAAACAGCTCTGCCAGGTGTGAAATATTTATCTCATGCTCATATCCTGTTGATGACATCTTGTGCTCAAACCTCAGTCTTGAACAAAGACCCGTAATGATTGGGTCTGATTTAGTTCTGGATCTGTGACTGTGCAAAGTTGGGCAGCCAGTTTAGCAAACATACAAAGCTGAAAGCAGACATTGGATTTTTTTGGTTGAGATTAATGGTAACTATTGTTAAAACAGACCAATTAAAAATGTAACTTAGGTGATTTGATAGAAAAAGCTTATTAATTTCCTGCATTCTCCTCTGTTTTCAAAGAGTAAATTGTTTCCTTCCTACTCCTTCTGTTACAGCATAGATCTTCTTTTTCTGGACACTCAAGCTCTGTTCATCCAGTTAAAGGGTTTATTGCTGTTACTTGACAAATTTTGATCATGTTTTCTAAGAGAGTAGTTTTAAGATCAGCTCTTTTTGTGTCACTCTCATATTTTAACTATTTTTTTTTTGTTTTTCCTGCTAGCGAGCTGTAACATATCAGCTAGAGTCTTAGGTCTCTGTTAGTGCCAGCCCAAAAAAGGGAGAGAAGCACATGCATAGAACCAGTTAAGGGGGGACAGTGAGCCCAGTGTACTGCTAGAAGCCGATGCTGATAGTGACCCTGGCTACAGCAGAAACATGATATAAATCATGCCAGCTATCAGCCTCTCCTTGGCTGTGTGATTCTGTCATCTTCCTCACACTTGCAAGGAATGATTGTTAACTGTTTATGGAATGGACTAAACTGAAAATTAGTAGGGTGTTTTTTATTTCCTGTCATTTGGTTTTCAGGCAGATTATCTCCTTGAATCAGTTCACTTAGTCACAAACTATCAGTGACCATGAAAGAAAGGAAGTAGGATTTATGGCAGCCCTCTGAAACAACAGCTAGAGACTGATTAAATATTCAAGTGATAATTTAAAGACACGTGTATGTGTAGAATTAAGTAGAAGATTCAACAAAAGGCTTGATGTCAAGTGAATGCAATTTTCTGTAAATCATATTTTTTGTCTTTTACAGTTGCTGCTAACTTACAGAAGATAGTAGATGATCCAAAGGCCTTGAAAACATTGACTTTTAAGTTGGTAAGTAAAAGCATCAATGGAAGAAACAAATAAATTATCACAATATTCACATAGAGTCTGTGTTCTATCTCAGTTACAGCACTTTTTGTTGAATAAATGTGGGGACAGATAAAATGACTGAAATTGCCATGTATTAGAGCAAAAGCTTAAACCCTGTTTTGACAGGACAGCTCCATAACTGGATGGGGAAGGAGGTTCAGTCACGCGAGTTCTGAGGCAGTCTGAGGTTTAGGTGAGAAGCTGCAGTAAGAAAACCCCTGGGAAGAATTGCAGAAACAAGTAAAGCAGAGAAAACTGTAATAGCTAGGTTAACACTCCTTCACACCCACCCCCTTAGCCCTACCCTGGCTGATGTGGTGTCTGCTGATGGACATACTGCTCCAATCCCATTTTTTCAAACATCTGCCCCCATTTTCTTGCACGCAGGTCACCTTCTCCATTACTTGCTTCTCCTTAGTTCTTCTTTTCAACCTTCTTTCAGTTGACCATCCACACCTGCAAGTTGGTCTTTCTCCCACTATAATTCATTGCTGTTTCTCCTTCTCCACCTCTAAATCTTCTGTATGTATGTATCAGGCCCTGGATTGGGCCTTGGGACTCCTTTCTGCGCTGCATTTTGTACACTGGACTGTGGGTCCTTAATTTCGGTCAATTTCCATCATAGCATCATAGATTTAATTTAATATTAATAACTTTACATTGCAAAAACTTGAGTCAGAATGGATGTGCTATGTTTTTATTTCTTGTTAAAATTAAGTTGAAAAAGATATATACCTGAAGCTATTGAATTGTTAGTTATGTTAATACCAATTTGCTTTCAGCACCTCTTGCTGAGAGTGCCTCAGTCACATGAGAGACTGGACTAAATGTCTGTCAGATAATCAGGTCTCCAGAATCACAGCTTTGTGTATAAAAGCAGCTGCTATAGAGAACCATTTTTAGACCTAATTGATGATGATGATGATGAATTAATTCAGGACTCTTCTTCCCATGTCATTCTTTATACAGTTCTGAGGAGTTTTAGCTGACTCATTTGAACTCATTTTTCCTCTACAGTCCAGTAAAACCCCCAGAACTTGCACATTTCTTGTGACAAGGGGTTGGAGTAGGAGAATAAAGACACGTAACTCAAATTCTTTTCTTTCTCTGGCCTTCGCTATAAATGTAACTCAAAAGCTGAGGCTTTTCTTCTTGCAGCTGATCTGTGCTCTCACTGTCTAAACATCTGACTTGGCTTTATTGTGTAGTAGATGGCATCTCACCAAGAACATTTAGATACTCCAGAGGTTCTCCAGAAGCCAAGGTTTCTCATTCCCACGCTTAAAATAGAGGTTTGTGATTCCAAAATGTAGTATCCCATAGTATCCAGGTTATAAACACTGAAAATTCACTTGAAGATTCAGGTTGGGATATTTTTTTCTGTTTTGTGGTGATTCAGTTGGATTTATTGCTGGGGTTCAGTCAATGTCACATAGAATTTCAGATTCCAGTGAGTGAATGCTGCTATCATCCTGCTCCTTACCATAATCTGAAATAGTAGACAGTCCACAATCAATGTCTTTGTCCTTGCTGTAGGTAAGTTCCACTGGATAGGTAGCAATTCTGGAGGTTAATTTTTCACCTTAGTTTCTTCCTCATACTTTTGACCTAGGTTTCCTGCACTAGTTCCTATGTTGATGGGGAAAGACCATACATGAAGTATCCTAATTTATTTTTCTCCTTGGATTAATTTAATCTATGCTCTGCTTCTGCCTATTTCTGTATTGTTTAGTGAAGTTGCTAAATGAACTGTTGCCTATAAGAACTCTCTCATATCTTTGTATGCACTACTGGGTATTTGTTACCTTTTAACAAGATGTATACAACTTGATTAAAACAGATTTTGTTGGCAAATATTTAATGAGGATTAAAGGTCTAAATGTAGCTAATCCTATATCCATTCAGAAAATTCAATTGAAAAATATCCCTTAGTTGCTAATATTTCTGGACAAGGAGTCTGGTTAGTATCTCACTGCTTAAAGGTTGCTGGTGTTTTGCTGGTATATAATATTTCTATTCAAACACCAAGCATGTTCATCCTTGGGGCCAAAAAGGAACAGTTTACATCATAACTATTTTTGTATTTGAGCATTACCAAAATATTAAAGAAAATTTTTAAGGTGAGGTCTCTGGATGACAGGGGTTGGCTTCCCCCTCTTGCGTATATTTAAACAATGTACCTTTGCTCTTAGAATGATGTCATTCTGCAGAACTTATATAGTATTAAATATCGCCAAGTTGTCTTGGCTAACACAGAATGAAAACTTCTCTGTAGGGTCCAGCTGTCCACACTTTGGGAAGGAGGCTGCTTAATACACAAATAATCTTGGAAACATTCAAGGAAACACACAATTACTGCACAGCATAATTTGCATTTTGTGTAAGGACCTTGCTTATGAAAAAGGGTGGAAGAAGTCCCATTAATGAAAGAGTGTGTTCAGTGTCTACTGAATACTTTTATGTTGCAGTTTGTGTAGAGTATTTTTATTTATGCTAAGCTAAGTTAATAGATTCCAGGGGCATTAAATAGACATAAGATAATATTTATTGATAAGGAAGGCATTTAAAAATCTATGTGCATCTAGGTATCTTACATAGCATGGCTTTGAGGAGATTGATAGCTAGCTAGAGTGTAGAACGATGTAAGTAGTATTAGCACTTTTTAGCATGAAATTTTAAGTGCAAAATTCAAACTCCATTTATTTGGCAAATTACCAATGCAAGCACCATTCAGATATCTGAATAGTAAACAAGGGGGATGATCTCAGACCTCTGACTTGCTGCTTCTGTGGAATAAGTGCTGTGAAATACTGTCTGAAGAGAGAACTCCTGTTCTCTGAGTCTGCTCAAAGTAAATTTGAAGGAGTAGCCTGATGTAATGCTTCCATAAGTGTCAACACAATTTTATTCTGGTCATGAAAAGTCAATGGATCGTGTCACTTCATGCATCTTGTATGCACGATTTGAGAGCTCGTGACCTTATAGTACATGTTCACAAACCAGTTCTATTAAAGGGTTCAACTGCTACTAATGCAAAAAAAGGATCAAAAGCATTTTTATAGGGTGAACCAATTGTTCTGTTGGGGATATTTTTGATATACAAAACAATCTGAAGGCATCTGTCATAAGTAAGTTAGTGTTGCACACTTTAAATCCAATTCTGTTAATATTTTGACTTATCTACCATACAGACAAAATGTATAAACATCTTTATTTACAATGTCTCATTTGTCCTACAGAAGCAACTTTTGTGTTTAAAAATCAAAACATAAAAATACTTTGCCTCCAGCATACTTTTCCTAAAACAGACCTAAAGTAATAGTTTGGTCCTGAGCAAAGAGATTTTATATTCTTACTGTTACATATGGAAAATGAACTGATCATTTGTGCCAGTTTGTTTGGTGACAGGCTTTACTAAAGAATCTAAACTGTACAGTTTTACGTACCAGAGGGAGCTGTCCTTCTGCAAATATTAGTATTTACTCTTTGTAGACTGCTTCAATTTCTTGTTTAAAAACTCAGCTGGTTGGTATTCCAAATCAACTTGCTTGCTGGACTCATGAGACATTAGCTGTGTACAGCACAGTGGTAAAAAGTGGATTCTATTTAGATGTATTAGATGTTCTTCATGAGTGAAAACTGTTTACTCCCATGAAAAAGCAAATTTGGCTCCAGTCTGAAAAGTTTGGTTTAAAGAATTTGGGTATTTCAGTGTCCATTTTCCTGTGGTTTTTTTCCATAACTTTGATGACAGGAGTTTGCTAAAATTAAGGATGCAATTGGTTGACGCTGACAGAGGCTACATAAAGCAGTCTGACAGCTTTCCTTCAATCACGCTGTTTGCTGACTGGGCGATATGGGGAAACTTGACATCCTGGCTGTCAAACGCTCCTTTGTACCGTGATATACTAAACATTTCTGTTTGTACTTGCAGGCCTCTGGCTGTGATGGCACTGAGATTCCTGATGAAGTGAAACTGATTGGTTTTGCTCAGTTAAGTGTCAGCTGATGTCTGTCCCTTGACCCCAAGCCGAATTGTGAGATTGCAAAAAAGCCAGCTTAGATGCAAAGGAAAATTAATGCACCACACACTGAGTTCTGCTTCATTATCTAGCAATTCACAAAGTCAGAACAAGCAAAGCCCACAGCTACACTGCTGCTGTTAACGTTCAAAATGCTCCTAAATGTGTCTTAGCAGTTGATTTGGATTCCCCCTAAGTGAAAAGCCTGTGGAAATGCTCTCAGGTGGCTGTATTTATTGATTATTACAAAAGGAAATTTCTATCAAGCTTACTTCTTTCATAGACTGACCGATACTATTTTACCTGTACTTGTGGTTGATAATACTGCCTCTGTTCTGTTACATTTAGAAATTAACATATATGTAAAAGTTTAGAAATATTAGCCAAACTTGAATTCTAGATTTAAAAATGACTGTGAATTTTATTTTTCATATATTTATGCATTAAACATACTAGTAATAAGAAAATTATTTGACTTGATTATGTGCTATTTGCAGTTAATCTCCCACTATTTAAAAAGTTTCAGGTATGTCTGAAGTATTTGGTAACTTCTAGGGGGTTTTTGAAATTATTTGATTCAGCGTTAGCAAGCTTTTCTTGGTTGTGTGTCAAAAAAAGTCCACAAAATGATCATCAAAAGAGTGGGAGGTGCCTTGCAGATATTAATGTTTTAAGAATGTGCCTGAGGCTGCTTATATAAATAATCTCCATTTTCTAGAAGTACCATAAATATGGTACAATATATATAATATATATAGCTATGTGAGCAAGGAGGGGATGTACAGTAGCAAAGGTGTTCAAGTATTTTGATTATGCTTTACTGGGGAGTCCATGAGCTAGAGCTGAAGTGAGCTGTTCTAAGGTAGATTGCTTACTGCGCCCATCTCTCTGATCTGGCTTTCCCTTAAGCATAGAAACCGGTTTCATACAGGTGAATAAAAACTTGAAGAATGGAACTGAAGCTTTACTTGAAGTTCTGCAAAATACCAAGGTGGAGTGAAAATAATAGGGCTTTGTGCAATGATCAAGTAAAACTCTGTTACAAAGAAAACACTTCTACCCAAGTAGTCCTCTGCTTAACCTGTGACATAGATGTTATGGGGCTAGGGAACCTTAGAAAGACTTCTGCATTTGGAGACGTGTTTCTCAGAGGTTACACTTTAAATTACTTCCTAGTTAATCCTAGATAAGTGGCAGCTCTTTAATGTACTGAAAATGGCAAATATATATTGTTAAGAGAAGTTATTTATAATGTCATAATTGTTGAGGTGTTCTAGAACTATTTGCATACGACTCAATGTAATCCCATCCCATCCTACTGTTTACATGATGATTACTCCAAGATGACTGCAAAGGTTAAAAAAATAAAATTAAAATAAAGATGTATTGCACCAACTGATTTGTATTTTGAATTTCCATGCTCTGAGTGGATTACAGAGTTGTTATTTAAAAAGGCTGCTGCCCTTAGTGTGGGAGCTGCAGCTGAGGAGGAGAGGAAATACTGCTTATGCCCTCGGGGTAGATGGTTGCTTTGGCTCCTTGCTCCCCAGGGCTTTGCAGAAGCCATTTTTAAGGCTCCCAAGGGCTTACTTTAAGAAATAAGTGTTTTTCCTGGGCCAGGCCCCATGTGCTGCTGGTTTGCGCGGGAAGGCGCGGGGTGGGGCCGGCGGCCCAAGCGAGGCGCCTTGGGCCGGTCAGGCCTCGCGGGGCCCTTGGTGCCTGCGGAGCTGGCGGCGGGCNGCTGCGGGCACTCCCCTCCGTGCCGGAGCGCGAGTAAATCAGAAAGGTACCCGGAGCGGGCACATGCCGTACACCCCACCTGCAGCACTGCGGTGGGGAGGGGCTAAATTCTGAGCCTTGCACTGGGATTATTTTTATGTGTTTTAATGTCGGTTTCTCTTGGCGCCCTCATTGACCAATCCACCTGCAAAGTATTAGCTGCTACAATACTTTCTCAGATGAAGTGAACGTTCAGGAAAGATTGTTGTTGTCACTGTTCTAGAAAAAGATGTGGAATATATATAGAATATGTATTTGAAGGAAAATTATGTTCCACTCACTATACACCTCCCCAGAAGCTGTGGAAAAGTGTTGGGGTATGAGTAGCAACTGTCAAAAGCGCTCATCTGCTGTGCTGGTTGGGGCTGCAGGAGGTATCTAAATAAAGAATGTAATGCTTTAATTGAGACACTCAGCAGTATTGTAGGGAGATAAAGTTGTAACAGTTGTTGCTCACTTGTGGTCTGATGCAGAAACATGGTGATGCTTCTGCGGTTCAGAGAGGCAGCAAATTCGTGTGGCACTGTTACCGCAGCTGTGTTGGATTTGGAAACTTTTTTCTTGTTTTTACTGCTAAGATACTGTGTATAAATACAATGTGAGCAAAATTCATTTTTAAAAAGGTAGAAAGAAAGGGTATTTAAAGCTTTAGTGTCCAAAAATGATGTTTATAAGTAGTTTATACTTCTGGTATATGCAGGTAAAAAGGTGAAAATATATGTTATGTTGCAGTAGAAAGCAGTGAGCAAGCTATGATAGAGTAGAAGTAAATGGCAAATGTAATAGTAATTTGCTTCTTTATTATTATATACACATCCTCTGTTCAGTAATAAGGGAGAAAACTAGCAGTTATTCATTTGTCCATGTTTACATGAAAAGTGTTTAGAGGCTGGGTGAAGTTCTTATATGTGTGACATGACTTGCTCCAAAATACTTGTGGTGCTGATGTTGCTGGCTACAGCACCTGTCTTGTTGGAAAGAAAAGGTCTCTAATTAATGAGGTGAAGCTGGAACAGGGGAGCTACCATGTAGCTGTCTCTAAGGCCAGCAAAATAGGGCTTAATTAGATGGTGCTAAAAATATAGTCATCATACAGATGATTATATGCCAGGGCCTGCAGCTGGGCACTTGCAGGCTCTGTGGGCTGATTAATGTCAGTGTCCATGGAGCCAGCCATGCCAGTGTGCTGTGCTTTAGCTCGCTGAAAGTAGCTCTGTGGGCTGAGATGAAAGTCAGTCAAAACACAGCTCTGCATTTATTAGTTTCAAAGTCTTAGGATGAAAATAAACATAGCATTTAGCTTAGCACAAAACCAGGTCTGGAGACTAACTGCATGTGTAAAGGAGTGGGAGAGAGGGGACATTTACCAGCCTTTCATCTCGTGGGACTCCAGTGTGGGCTTTAGGCCAGGAAAGCTGTTTCCCATGCTGGCAGCATATGCTTTTTGTGCCAAGAGAACAGGAGCACATCTCTTCCTTCTGACAAGTGCTGACCTCAAATCTTCCCACCAACATCTACAGAGTTGTGCTTTCAAACTGCAATTCAGCTAGCTAGTTGTGATAAGTATTCTTGTTTTCTAAAATATTATCCTATGTACTTATCACAATTTCCTCTATTGCCCTAGAACACCCTTTGTGAGTGGGAGTGGAAGGAGGAGCAGGGAAACAAGTCAGGAAACATAACTGAATTTTCTCTCGCCCATGTTCTCTCCCAAGATAAGGATATGTACCTTTTCACATAGCTTGGTCCAATGTCACATCTCCAATTTTAGGGCTTCCAGGGCAGTCCTATGAAATTTAATTGTGAGACATCTCTTCAGAATGTTTTTAAACACTTGTTATTTCTCTGAGAGGGAATGCTGTGTGCAGCTTGTAAATGGTGTGCCTCTCCCTCATGCATTTCTTTAATCAGAGATCTGTTTCACCACCTACCTCTGCATAATGATGTTGAATGGTGAGATTGGCCTGTGCCTGAAATCAATTAGCTCTGATGAGGAATCTGACACAGACCTAAAACACTGCTAATTGAGTGCATTGAAAATGCTGATTTCTATTTAGCAGGGCGCAGAGGATGTTGCCGCCTGTTCCCACCTTACCCTCCCACATTTTACCAAAGCAGAAAAAAAAACCCAAAAGAGAGACCTTGTTGACAACAAATAGCAGTTGGTCTATTTTTTCTCTGAATCAATTGTGATAGAACTTTATTCAGTCAATTGTTGTGGGTTTTTCTGCTGCATCAAGTGGGAAGCCTTTCCACTCTCTTGCAATGTACTCATGCATGTGCATGCACAAAGAACGTTAATTATTTTGAAGTGAGAAGCTGGAAAAGCATCAGGAGCCTACATCTTTGAGTTCCCTGTGCATGAGCTCTGCTAATGAACAGCTAGGTTTACTCAAACCACAAAAACTCTCAACAAAGTCTGATTATTTTATTGCACAATTTCCCAGCTGATGAAATAATCCGGGCATATTAGTTGAGCATTGTGACATTTTAGTTACTCATTTTCCCTCAATGACTAGGAGTAACGTTGCAATGCCCATAATGATACGGTTTTATAGCTGCTTTATGATTGTTAGATTGACGCTCATCAAGCTGCTTTCATAGTTGTCTTCATCTCAGATGTTGAATCAAACTCAGTAGTTGTGAAGTTGTCTGCTGCTAATAACAATGGGCAATGGTGGCTCAGTGAGCAATTACAGAGACATGGAAGAGTATGGGGTAAGAAGGAGAAATATAATTTTCCCTGCATAAGCCAATAGGGAGGCAATCTTGTCCTTTTGGAGATGTGCATATTTTGCCATCTAATTTTCAAGCGTGAGTTTGAAAGGCTGTGCTTGTTTATTGACTCAGTAGGGTGTAGAAAATCACTTATGAAAGTGGATGTGTTTATGTAGAGGAACAGCTATACAAAATAGAATTGGAGTAGATGGAAAATACATGCATTTACTCAATTTTTTCCCCATAGGTACACTTCTAAAATTTAATAAAAACCAGCTATGTTTCAAATAGGGAGATTTATTTATTTATTTTTATGGAAAGAAACCGAATTGTTACCGGGTCTTTTTCATCCGTGTAATCATTCAGACTCATTAAGGAAAGATGCTGCTCATGAGTAGGAGTGCTGGAGTTCTTTTAATTTACTTTTAGCATAGGGGCTTTTTGAGTTGTGTCATGTTTACTCCATAGACCTGATCAGTGTAGCTTTCTTTCTGTTGAGGGCAGTTGAGTTATGACATCTCAAAATGTATAGGAATGTGTGCTTATTTGGTAATACAATTGTCTTTTCACATAAAAAGCAGTGTGCATAGCTGTCATCAACAGGCAATTGTAAATAATGAAGCAGAAGAACTAGAGAGTGTCAAGAGGGTTTGAGTAGGTGGACTTTGTGCTACTCATGTTCTATAAAAATAAATCAACAGACAAAATGATTTAACCTCACAGTAGTAAAACTGCTCGGTTCTGGAAGACAGGCTGTGTACTACTAAGTTGCTGCTTTAAGGAAGAGGCCTGCATTTCTGCCTGCATCTCTGTTTTTGAAAGCTTGGAATTAGTTTTGAGAAACATTCTGATATTGGGGGGAGGGGGGAACCCATCAAACTGCTCCCTCCCAGCCCACACCTGTACTGTACCTGTGATGGTGTATAATATAGAGGGCAAGGAAAGCTTTTGAAGACTGTTACCTTAATCTTCTTGTATTTGTATTAAGGTTGCTGAAAGTTTTGTTGTTTTGCTCTGGCAAATTAATCTCTTTTGCCAATGCCCTGCATTGTGCTACTACTCTATTACTGACCAAGAAAGAACAAAGTATAAAGTCAAAGGGTCAGCAAAGACAAGTTTTTCAGAAGAAGGGAGGTATGGGTGTCAGTGCCTCCTCGTGCCAGGCCCCCGGGTTGAGCGGTGCTGCTGCCCGCTGCTCCCCTCCTGCGCTGGCTGGCAGGACGGGGCTCTTGTGCCCTGGTGCAGCAGCGAGTCCCGGCCTCGGGGGCTGCTCCCCCGGGCAGAACTGAGCTGAGGTCTTTGGCTCTGAATGTGCCCGAGCAAGAGGTTAGCAGTGCTCCCGTCTGATGTAAAAAGTACCCTCCTAGACGTAAATTTACTATGCCTTTTTTGCAGGACTTTGTACTTAGACAAAGAAACTGATTTTATGGTTTTCCAGGCTGCTTCTGTTGCAGAGATCTTATCACATAAGCTGAAAGCTGCAATTTGTGAAATTAAATAAAGTTCCTAACCATTTTTTTCAGCTCTGTGTAAAGGTTTTTGAAGTACATGTTTACAGTGAGGAAAAGTGCAATAGTTATCTGGTTGAGGTGGTTAAACCTGAAACTATTCCCGTCATCTCATAGAATCAGCTAAGAGTCCCATTGCATTCAGGATCTCTTTCTCTCTGACTCTTTCTTCTCTCTCCTTGTTAGATCACCTCTGATTAAAACAACGCACTAGAGCTTTATATTATATTATGAGAAATAGGAAGAGGGTGGAGAAATCCACCTGGAATCAGAACAGAGGATCCAGAGGGAAGGCCCATTATTGAAATCTCGGCCCCATGAATTAATAATACTTCACAACAGCTTCAGTGGGACTAAAATTTCACTCCCAATCTGTGTCGATTATGAGCTCCTCAGTTTACTCCTGGGGCTATAAAATGGAAAAGGATCCAATTGTGATTGAAGAGTAGGTGTGATTTGAATGGAAGGTGATTACTAAAATCTTCTGAAGTCTTCTACCCTGCATGTGCTGCAAGCTTTTCCTATTTATAATGGCATAGCAGAGCTATCCAAGCAGAAAATTACGCCAGAGAGAAAGAGTTTTCTGATTATCTCTGATTAGGTTCAGTGCTAACCTTGTAAATTTGCCTGTCAGATAAGGCACTGCCAAATCACCCATAAACCTGATGTTTTACAAAAGATGGAAAGGATGAAGAAACTCCTGCACTTTTGTATTGCTTGATACTTCTTTTTTTCTCCAAAAGGATTTTTACAAAGATGAATCGAGACTCTTGGATGAGAGCTATTGGGCTACAATGTAGTGTTACATTAATTCCTATGTAAAAATGCTTTGTGTTCATGGATTTCTGTGTATTTATGTGTATGGATTTATAAGGCCAACAAAGGTCTGAATCTCTGAAGTCTGCCCTGTTTGAAGGCAGTGTAGCTTGGATTGGTCTGTGGAAGTCAAAGCAGGGACGTGTTTAAGCAAATGTGTGAGTGCTACCCTTTCCCCAGTTTTATCATCTTCATATTCTGTTGTCAGCTTTTTCATAGCCAAAGATTTTAATTTTTAATAAAGTAATTGCAGATGAAGTCATAACAGTAAGGCTATATGTATTTAAATCCAAACAGGGACAGTTGGGGGGCTGCTGTATTTGCATATGCCCTATAAAATGTTTAGGCAACATAAAGAGTTTATACTCAAAGTAACAGTACTGAAGTAAATTTAATATTCCTTCCCTTTTCTGGTATAAGCTGAAGGCCTAAAAGTACCTTTTGGAAAAGTACTTGTGACACACCAAATTGGTGTCAGTTTAAACTGAAGACAGCTGTTGGATACAAACCATTACGGCCAAGTGAATCAAACATTCTGTTTCAGTTCAGGAGAGTAAACAGGTTTGCTTTCCAGATTGGGGTGTGTTAGATGTGTGTCTTTAGAGTTACAGAAAAGCGACAGTGTTTTACTTGTGATGAAATTGGCATTTTGAAAATGCTTGGTACCATTTTGGTTTAGCGATAGATACAATTTGAGATACTGAGACATATATGTGTTAGATAATAAGTTCTCAAAATGATTTGAGGCAAAGTGTTTTCTTTAACGTAAGATTTTACTGCATATGTGAAGTTTTGGTGGGGCTACCACTTATCAAGTATACCTTCTTACATCTGTATTTATGTTAATTACTGCCAAGGCAATGCATAGAAGAAATGATTTATCCCATAATATTCTGTACCTGTGACTTTCATTTTGTACTTCTGTGGCTTGTGTCAGCTGTCCCGCTGGGGCTGTGCTCTGCTGTCTGGGGGTGGCTGAGCTGTGGCGCGGAGGGCAGCGCAGAGGCCGCCAGCAGGGCCCATATGGTGGTGCCGTGGGGCGCTGCTTGCTGTGGATCCCTGAGCCTTGTGTGTGCAGCCCTGTGTGAGCAGGTATGAGGGCGTGGATGGACCCCCAGGACTTCGCCTGGACGCAGTCTTGCTGCTTAGCCTGGGCTCATTATTTATTCAAAGAGGAGAGGAGGAAGTTCTATGGAGCAGGGTGGCAAGTGCAGCGTTGGCAGTAGATACAGGGAATGTTGATACCTCCTAGCTTCTATTTAGACTATAAGTGCCCGAGAACAAATCCCTGGGCTCTGATTCTCTCACCCTGCACCAGCACGTTTCTCTTGTACATTCTTTTATTTTCGCTCTGGTTTCAGCGCTCACTTTGTAGGGAGGTATGCGACTGTAAAAACCTCGGGGTGATGACAAAGATCCTTATAAAGTATTTACTACATCCTCGAGGTTTATGCATCTTTTTATGCTGCTCTTGCTTGTTTATATGCTGTCCATGCTACCTATCTAGAAAGTACATGGCAGCAATTTTCTAAACAAACAAAACTCTACTACTTCGTGTACTGATTTAATTAATTGCCTTTGATTTTTCCAAAAATTACATCAGCTCTCCTCAGTATTTCTTTTTCTGTCCCAATTTATAGATACATAAAACCGTTGTGAACCTTGCAGTTCACAAAATACTTCTTCTGTTCCCTCTGTTCTGAAATGTTATTTTTTTACAAGTGGATTTATCTTTTTCCCTGGTTTTGCACATCCCAGCCCTTAATTTGAGATGAGAGAAATGTGAGGCACTGGGCCCCTCGTTCTGTTTCCCTAGTCCTCCCTTGCCTTTGCTTTTCCATGGATAACTTACTGTCTAATGAGGAAATCTCTGGGATCCACAGATGCTGTGTTGTGGTTCATGCAGAGGTGTATGTGCAGACTCTTTTCAGAACTTAAAACTACTGTTGCTTGGAAACTGCCTCTTCTAGAAAACCATTTCAGGGCTTGCTCACAGCTTTTCACGATTTAGTTCTTGATAGTCAGCTCTGGTGCAGCTGCATTAATCGTTGAGCAATTCCTAAATGTTCTGTACAACAAACTCCCCCAGGTCTGACTTACTCCAGCAGTCATTTGTGGGTTTTAAAGCTACCACTGTAACTGTGAAAAAAATCTAGCAGGGCTTTGATATCTGAAGAGTTATGTGGTGGAAAAACCCAGACCCATTCTTGTAGCTGTAAACCTGACTGGTTCTCTCTTACAGTACTGAGCTTTTGGTATGTCTGTGCTGTGTTTTTCTTTTCTTGTCACCTCTGAACTTGCATTTTTCTTACTAGACCTGATTTCTGTTTGTCTGTCAACACAAATTAAGATAATTGAGCATTACTAATGCTTGAGAAAATAAATCCATGGAATTTACAATTTGTAACTACTTTTAAAGGCATTTGAAAAAACAAACCAAAACCCTTTCAATCCCGTACATGCTCAGATCTCAGTGAGAGCCTTTCAAAAGCTTCTGTTGGAGACAAGTATGCTTGCAGGTTAACATGAGCTAATATAAATAGGTAACAAACTGTGAAAATTAGGGCTTCTACTGCTTATCTAACAATGATCACAATCCTTGTCTTAGTCACAAAAGAAATCTCTTAACTCTGAAAATATTTTTTTATACTTAAATGCAAACTTATTGCCTTCTGGAGAGGATTTCAGACCTGATTTGTTCTTGTAGAACTGACTCATATTGCTGTCTGAATTTTTTGGGAAGTTAACACTAAGATTTTTTTTGTATATAATGTGATATTGGCAAATCTAGGAACAAGGATATAAATGCACTTCACAAGATACAAATGGTACCTATATCCATTCCATTCTAACAATCAGGCAGGTGAGTCTAAGTTATTGGTGTATGCTATTTACATTTCTATTACTTCTTTCTGTTGTGGATATTTTTTCAAGCTAGCATTGAAGAAGTTTTTCAAGAAAAAAATGAAGTAAGCGTTAGAAATTTTACCTATTGGTGACATATTATCTGGAGGAAATGTAGTGTGTTTTATGGTTTAATTAGGTCTGTGTAATAATTTAAATCTGGTATATCAGACATAATTTTGGCTTAAATGCAGTGATCTGAATTTATTGGAAAAGATGTTAGCCGTGGGAAGAAGACAAAATGTCTACTACTCCTCTTAAAAATGCTGCTCGTCATCATGGTGTGGGTCCTGATATGCTTAAAACTGCAGTTTCAAAAATATGTACTTTCAGAACTGTTAAGGTAAATCAGTTGCCAATTGTCTGATGTGTTCCAGGCAGCTGCAAATCCCACAGACGATGATGTCTCACTCATTGCGAATTGTTGCTTAAAGCAAATACATGTCCTGGCATTACAGCAAACTGAGAATAAACATGCAAATTAGAAGCAGTCCTATACATGAAATTTCAAAACATGTTTATTTTTCTAAAGTTTTCTTGTCTGACATAGGCTTCAAGGAAACAAGTATTTTTGTCTTCTGCAGTGTATCCCTTCCTCTCAAATTTCTGCAGTTCCCAAGTTTTTTTTCTAGTAATAGAAAAAGGGGCCTTGTACATAAGGCCCCTTTGTTCCTTCTTCTGTCCAGAGGTTCTTCACCCATGGGTGGTGATGTTGTGGTGTTCTCTTTGCTTCTTGTCATAGAATGGTTTGGGTTGCAAAGCACCTTTAAAAGGTCATGTAGTCCAACGCTCAGTCTTTGATTAGATCAGGTTTTCTCGATCTCCAGCAATTGCACAACTAGTAAAAGTAATACCTGGGAAAGGGCAGTGTTGTTTGCCCGAATCTCTCCTCATGAGCTGTCACCCATTCTCACAGTACTTGCTGAGGAAAAAGCAAATGTTTCTCATTTTACTTCTGTATTTCACTTTGTCAGCCAGCCATGTGCAAGCAAGTACAATTTTCCAGATGCATTTTTTCTGGTTTTGCATTACATTAAGCATTTTTTTTTTCATTTAAACAAAATGCAGCTTTACAGAAATTGTGATGCATTAAAAAATAGTAAATTGTTAGGTACTATTGAAATGAAAGGCATAGAAAAAAATAATGGAATTATTGCTGGGGAGGGGAAACATGGCCAGGTGGTAGTATTAACACTGACAATTCATATGATTTTTAGTTTACTAACTGATGTCTCAGTCCCAGCATTCAAATAAAATGTAGTGTACTCCTTTGAAATGGTATATCTCTGGTGTTTAGCAGAAGATAAAAGTGCAAGCTTGTTTTCAATGACATTCCACGCGCAGCAATTTCAAAATGATGAAAAAAATCTAAAAGCATTTCATTTTAAATGTTCAGGAAATAGATGATTTGTCACAAATGAGGTAAATTTGCCTGCTAAAGGTTCATGCTCCTTACTCTCCTTAGTTCATAGAAATCTTAAAGTGTAACATTTCGGGCCACCATGATCTTTTCTCCAAATTAAAATGGGCTCTTCCCCAGTGTAGACTTTGTGCCAAAGTGTAACCAAGGATCATGCAAGGTTTTTTGCCTGCTTATGCTAGAAAGCTTTCTTAATATTGCTGCGACAGAGTTTGATGACCATTATTTCCCTACAGACTTTGTTTGGCTGTCTAATAGAGGTGTACTTTGCTGTGGTACTTAACAGGTTAGACATTTTTCTACTTGTTGACTTTAGGGATTTTGGGTATTCCTGGAGTTCAACTAAAGAAACAACAATTTAAACCTTAAATTGACTAGAGTAGAGGCATAGATATTTCAAAAGCTATTACATGTGCTTGTGAACCCCATGTCCCACATTTCAGTAAATGGCTTTGTCCTAAAGAACAACAGTAATCATCTCACACTAGGTAAGTTGCACACAAGCAGTGGGGTTTTGTTTGGGAAAGGGTAACCCATTTACATTTACTTAGTCTGACCATTCTTCTAGGCATATGGCTGGATACCTTGTCTCCAACATTCACCTGTCTCTGAGATACAATTATGCATCAATATCTATCATGTTAGGCACATTGTCTTGTGCGAATAATGGGCTTTTTTGATCTTGTTTATGAATTGATAAAGCAAACAGCCAATAACTATTTTGTCAAATACTGACATGCAAGACTCCGTTTATTTTCCTACAGATAGTACATGTTCAAAGTCCTTTTTAATGGAATCTGTGAACCATTGTGTAATTTATTGCACCAATTAACACATGCCAATACCTTTGCAAGTAATTAAACCAGTTTAAAAACGTTGCACAACTCACCCATCTGTTTGAAGCGACAGCTAAATTGCAGTATAATGCAATTTAAAAAGTATACTTCCATAACCTGTACTTCTGTGACAGCACCTGCACTGTGTGCATGTATATTCCCATATTAAACGATGTAATTTTAATTACATGCCGTATATATTCTTTATTCCAGCCCATTAGTTTTATCCCCATGTGTGGAAATGCTGAATCCAAGAAACAAGGCAGTAAATAATACTGCCTTTTAATGACCAATTAAAGCAGCGTATCATCAAGCTTGGCATCAGCTGTGTAACAAATTCTAAGTACAGCTATGTTCAGAATAGTCCGGTGCTCGGGAGGTAGAGTCAGCCTCATCCTTATAGGATACCACTCTCCAGAGGCGGCAATTCTTCATTTCATAACCCATCCTGCCAAAGTGACCGTAAACATAATATAAATATAAACATCATATAAAGCCTGAGTACACCTTGCAAAGTTCGTCCCGAATGATCTGGACCTTTTTGCGGCCGTTGTGAGGGGAAGTGGTGTTCTGTGTAAAATTCCTTCACTGCATCCTGTTGAGGAGCCCGGCTGTGAGGCAGCTGTGGGGAGCCCCGCGGCGGGGCTGAAGCGGCAGCCGGGCCCTGGCGGGAGGCCGGAGCCGGAGCCGCCAGCCCGGGGTGCCAGAGGCAGGGCGGCGCTGGGCCCGGGGGGACACGGCCGGAGCCGAGGCTTCCTGGGGCTGGGAGCGGCACAGAGCCCGGGCTTCCTTTGTTGGGGAGCGCTCCTCGGGGCACCGGCTCCAGCTGCTGCTCTGTTATCCCGGACCCAGCTGTGCCCGCGGGAATGGGCTCACTGGGATGTTTCCTTTACAGCGCCTACCGTGTCCGTAGCTACTGCAGCCTTGTAGACTTCATGGCTGTTCCAGATGCTAGCACAAGTGCATTTTCTGCTTTAAGTGTGATAATAGTAAGATAAGCTGTCCTGTCTGGTGAAACAAATCCAATAATGCAGTTTTTGATACCTCCAAGACAGCGACAGAGTAAAGTACTGCTGTGTTCAGCTTTCATGCAAATACTCTTGTTACAGATTCAGTACCAGATGTCTGACTATTAGGAAGATATGAGGAGAGCGGAGGCAACACAGAGAGCAGAAGTAGATAAAAAGGTTAAAACACTGAAATTGTGGAATAAAGTATACTTGATTAAGTGGGTCTTAAAGTGAAACATGAAAAAATGCTGTTTTGAATTCAGATGAACTATCCAAGGTTGTGAGGAAAGGTAAAAGGAATAAGGAAAAAAAGTCAAACAACCTTAGACTTGTGATAGTGATCTCTGCAGGCAGAGGCAAGATGAAAGATGATAGATCTTTTTTTTACCATATACCTGAACTAGGCAATATCAAAGAAAAGATTTTTGAAGGAACAACTTCAGGTGCTACTTGTCCCCTGAAACTTGCTGAAATCAGTTTGCCAGGTGTTAGTGTAGGACTGTAAACCTGTCCTTCATGTAAGGGCCCTCTCTTCGTAAAAACACTATGTTCTTATTTTTGTAGCTGCTTTGAATGGATACTTTTAGATGGGAGAATGCTGAGCTATGCAAAACCACATAAGTAAAATGTAAAGAGTGATGGAAATAACAGGGAAATGTACCAGATTGACGCAGATTAGAAGTCCAGAAAAACAGAGCAAGGCTAAGTGACATTTGTAAGTCAAGGGAAAAGCTTGTAAGGATGCTGTAGGGTATTCTCTATTTCCCCCTTGCTTTTACTGCTATCCTGAGGTGCGTAGAGGTCCCATTTCTCTTTGAGAAAGATGTCATGTTAGAAAATAGGCCAGAGAAAGGAATCTTAAAGAAAGAAGGGATGCTCAGTAGATGCAGATATGGTGGGTGTTAGCCAGCACACCTCAAGTTTGGGGTATTTGCTTCACCCAAATAAAAATTGTCTGCATTATAAAGCCACTGCACTTAATTCTGTCCAGCTTGTTATGTAATGCTGCCTTTGCAGAGTAAGTGCTCAAGGATGAATCTTGCATGACAAATAAATGCCTCTTGCTCTTGGCTCTTTCAGGTGAGGCAGAGATATAGTGTAGATTCAGCTAATATGCAGACTTAGCAAGAAAATATTTTTTTTTCCTGTGTTAGGCAAGTCATCAGAGGAGATACTTGACACAACTTAATTGCAGGTGTGGGTGAATAAATAAGGTACATTCTTTCTTTTTTTTTCTCCCCAGATGACTCCTCTTCTTCCACTTCATAAATTCACATTTTTAACAAGAGGAAGTGGATGCTATTCAGTACAATGTTCCACGTCATATAGATCTCCATTTTTGATGGGTTACTGCTGTAATAGGCCAGTGTCAGCTCTTTTAAGAAGGTTTTCTACATACTATTTTCACTTAAGGCAGTGCAAATTTCTCTGGAAAATCTATGAGAATCAATTAAGTAAATGAGAAAATAGAATGCTTGTAATTAAGATAATCAAGCTACATGAAATCTACCCTACTAGTGCTAATATCTGTATATCTCCAAGCTCTCTATTAATTAAAGACCATGTAAGTGTAGCAATTAGACTCAGGCTGCTTTGGTGGAAACAAAAGAGATGAAAACGATCGGAGGGGTTTTAATGTGTATGAAACTCAAGATTGCTTTAAAGCATCTAATTTTGGATTTTAAGGTCGCTGCAGACACTCCTGGGATGCCTGAGGACTCTTCTGCAGGCTTCAACTACTTCTGGAACTGGTGACCCGAGGAAACACACTTTGGTTTGCAAAAGCTACCTTTCTTCTCAGGGGTGGGGTTATTTTCCCCTCCATTTCATGAATGAGTTTTGGATATTGAGCTCTAAAGCCAGTGGAAAAGAGGTTCAATACTTAGTTCTACGTAGGAAACTGCAAACGGGGAAATGGGGAGAGATGAATTTCTCTGATGTTCTTACAAGACAAGAGACTTCTTCCTACTTTCGTGTTATTTTGGTTTTTGCTTTTATTTTGATATGAGGACCCTAGAGTTGCACAGACCTCCCTGAGAGATAAAACAGTATCTTAAGATATTTGTGTTGGGAGACAAAGGCTACATGAGACTTACTGGGTAATCTGGGTGTACTCAGACTGTGATTCTTTATTTATTTTCTGGTGCTTTACAGGGTAGGGGGGAAGCAGAAGTCTCTGTCATGGTCACTGTGTGTCTATGAGCGACCAGGGAGAGCCCCTTCCCTCTGTATGGGTGACCTGGGGGGTCACACAGCTGCTTCAAACAACTTTGTTTTGGTTTTATGAGACGTGAGTTTGGGGACATTTCTCCTTTTTTCCTGTGAGTTGCTTTTGATGTCTCCAAGCCCACATGTTAAGACACCGTGCAAGTAGCAGAAGAGCCATGCGGAGGGTGTCAAAAAGTTTTGCCACCTTAGAATGGTCAAACTTGGGTCTCACTGACTGGAGATGCCAAAGCAGCTAAATAGGGCAGAGCAGAGGATGAACCCATCTGCTACTTTGCCAGATATTGCCATGGCCGCATTTAAGTTCAGAAGCTTCGGATGAAGTAGTACATTTGACCTGGGTGGACATCAGCTTGATGAAGTTGTCGCACAAATAATAAATAAAAGTGGTGTTTTGTTTTATTTTTTTTCAATTATTTTTTAAAAACCTGCTTTTACAGCACAATATTCTTCCTCATGATGAGTGAGCCAATTCACTGACACTGTGTTTTCAGGTAATATATTTCAGGAATTTACGTTTCTAGAAAGAAGTGAAGAAGACTTACAGGACACTTTCCATTTTTCACTTTTTTTTTATTATTTGACATTGATACAAAAAAATAGTATCTTGATTAGCAGCTTTGCTGGCAATCCCACAAAACTGAAAATAATACATTAATCTAAAAGAATGCACTCCTACAGACACTATAGATAAAACAATATATACAATTTAGACAAATAAATACATAAGTACAACCAGTCATATATAATGATACACCTAAATTTCGGTTACTGTTGACAAGCTTTTCTAGTTAATTACACTCTTCATTTACAAATTGCCATTGCCATCTACATTAAAAATGACAAAAAACCCTCAAAGAATCAAAATTGGTACTTAACATTATTATTAGGAAATGGAAATGTGGAAAATGAACCTTGAGGCTTCTGTTTAAATACTCTCAAGGTTTTAGCAAAATAAAAAAGAAAAAATGCTTTTGTGAAAAAGTTCCTCCTAAAGAGAGGCACTCTCCCCCAGCTGCTTTGTTCAATGTGCTTTTTTCATATGCATTTTGGAATCAAAATGTGATTACCATCCCACTTTTGAAGTGACTAGAAGCCGGCATGTTTAACCAAGTTGTCATTTGTCCCATGCCCAATGAAACAAAATGACCTTTAAGTAATGTAAATATTTTTTTAATTAAAGGTAGTCTATTGGAAACATTTGTTTCTTAACAGTATCTCACATGGCATAAATATTACTAAGTGGAAGGGAAAACTTCCCCTATGAGTAGATGTATTGCTACATTTCCATATCCAGGTTCCAGTAGTGAAATTTCTGAGCAAAGTGAAAACAATAAATCTAAGTGTAACGAGCTAATGAAATATAATACCAGAAAATTAATAGAAGTAGAAAATTAGGATTTTGTAGTGTTGTTTTAAATTCACTTGACAGCAAAAGAAAAAGAATCTTGTACATTCAAAAGTTAGGGCACACATGCTTAAGGCTCTTGAAACACTGGACAAATATAATGCCTCACTCAGCTCCATGCATAACAGAATGCTACATAGCAAGCAGACTGACACGTATATACAGCTGAATACAGAAGAAAATGCCTTAGAAATATGTACATCAGTTTCAAGATGAACATTTACATTTCTGTTGAAGGTCTATCTATTTATAAATGGCAGGAAATACACTTTTTTAGATACTATTTTCAAGGTCTACCTTGCAATTAGTAATGCAGTCTACTTGTACTAGGAGAAGTTCAAGGCTACCATGCTACTTGAGCCCTGAGGTATCTGGATTGGGAGCCCTGCTGTCCTCCTGGTTACTAACCAAAGGCCACAGAAGCATCAGCAGAAATAAGGCAACCAAATCCATTTGTTGGTGATTCAGAACCCCCAGATTACTGCACAGTGCAGAGGGATAGCAGAAGTGATTGCAGCCTGCGGATCAAATTATTACAAAATATGTTCTGGGCAGGATGGCATCTGTGCGGAGTTACCCAAGGGCTGGGGATGAATTTCACCCTCATTTCCATTCATAAACAAGAATATTATGGGACTTGTGTAAGGAAACCTGAACTTCACCCAATCAGCGTGTTATATATTCACTTATGCAATTAATTGTACCTTGGAAATTCTGGATTTGATAGGACATAGCAGCTTTAACAAGGACTAGATCAACAAGGGAAGGATAACTTAATTATGCTGCGAGAGATTTAGCATTTTTATAAAAATTACTGGGGTTTTGTTTTGGGTTATTTTTATTTATGAAGGGTACACAAGCTCCTGTTAACAGTAACCCCTAGGCTGCCTGTTGTGTAGCTTCATCTCTAGATCTGACCTAGATTTGCTTTAGATGGCTGTTGCTAGTGACTTAAAGCCAGGTACACTTTACCTTATTTACAAGTAGTTTCTTTTGAAATGATAGTGCTGCATCTGTGAACAAGACTAACAAACAACTGCAAGCCTTTTAGGGTAGCATCTTCATTCCACTCTTACTGTTGTGAAATGCTGTATACATCTATGGCAAAATCAGGTCAAAATTTCCCTTTAATTCTTCTTCAGTTAATTTCTGACAACTTTATAGACATTCTGAATAACATACAGAGTGAACAGTTTTGCATATGTTACACGTAATGCCAGCTGCAATGAATGGGACTGTGTGTGCTGAGGACAGTGTGAGTAATCTACAGCTAATGATAGATCTGATGAGTTTTGGTTTTTTGTAACTTGTGTGTGAGTTCTTCATTCCAAGTTATTTGCTGAGCAATATCGTATTTCACCTCCTTGTTATAAGGTGGTACTGAATAGACATGGCCTGAATTTATCAAAGTGTTTTCATGACATTTCATAAACATTCATCTTCGAAATACATATAAGTGTGTTATGAAACTTGAATAAATCTTTTGTACTTAATTTCCTTTGCATGTCCAGGGGATCTCCTGGGTGGGACCTCAGTGCGCATTGACTGTGATGAGTAAACGGAGAGCTTTAAAAGGTTTTTAAAAAGGCTAGAATTTGGGTGGTTTTAATAGGTTTTTCTTTAAAAGCCCTCTATTTTTGCTGTGAAATTTGTACATAATTATGTACGCTGTTGTCCAGTCAAAAGACAATTGATTGCATTCTTTTATTGGACTAAATTCCTCTTTCCTACACTGTTAAAAATCTGTTAGAATCTTGTTCCTATGTGTACTGCAGCAAAAAGTAAAGCTTCCCACTAAAAAGCTGCTTTTGTGTTACTTGTTTTTAGGTAAATAGTGCACTGACTGACATTGAAGAAATACGCTGCTTATTGACACTTCTAGCATTCAGTATAATTATATATTGGTATTCAAGAGGTTGAATGGAAAATCCATTGATACTAATGACAGGCACTGCCTTGCTTTGTAATTAAAAGTTAAGATATTCATGCTTTTCTCATCTATTTTTAAGATAGTTTTTCATACATCTCCCCACTTATTTCACCTACAGATTCTACTTAATTTTTAAATCATGTTACATATTTATGGGCTATTTTCGGAAGTGTAAAGAAATGGGTTATTCTGGAATAATTTAAAGAAATACCATTTGGTGGGTGAAAATATATTTCAGTGTGTGGGTTTGTTTGTAAGGCCAATGAAACTTAGATGTTCTTACCTGTCTAAATTCTGCTATTAAACCATTAGTAAGCTGTTTGGGAATTGCACACGTACTCTAAAATACACATGTCAAAGTAGGTATATAAGTTCAGTGCAAATGTATGCTGCTTAATTTATTAACAAGGCTCTAAATAGGGTGACAAAAGAAGAATAAAAGTATGTTTGTAACTCTTCATTTCTTAGAGCCTGGTCTTATCTCAGAGGCTGGGGTGTGAATTGTTAAGCTGCTTGTAATAGTTTATTACTGTCCTTTTACACACAGAGGCAAGAATGGATATGTGCAATAGATGATAATATACAAAAATCTGAGATCTGACTTTATATCCTTTCAGTTGGCATAATGTCCTTATGAAAAAGAGCCTGAAGTTTGTAAACCAGTAGTTAAAGCGAGAATGAAAAATCAGTCATTAAAAATCCTCTCACTTTTAATATCCCACAGTTTAACCTGTAAATCAGCAGATCACTTTGTTGAAAAATAACCAAACTCAACCCAAATTTTAAAAAAGGTATTTACATCTGTAAAAATCTTAACATCTAAGATGTTTCTTGCTGGACATGTCATTCCAAATTCTGTGCATTTCTTCTGGTGTTATCTGGTGCACTGTGATCACCCTGCGGTACCTGCACAAGCTGTAGGCCATTTTCCAGTGATTGAAGCCACTGTTTTGGAAGGGGTGAATGCCCAGCTTCCGAAGGCAGAGTCCAACATACACATCTTCAAGATGAAGAAGTCTGGTATGAAGAGAGGTTTTGTAAATCAGTTCTGCTACATCAGCTGAAAAAATGTAGCCAGTGCCTGAACAGAAGGGTGGGTAATTGCTGTCAGGATACAAATCTCTGGGCATGTACCACTTACTGCGAACATCTCTTATTGGTCCTCCATTTATAACATAACCTGTGAAGTACCTTCTCCTTGGCTTGGTGTTAGGTTTGAGCAGCTTATAAATAAGATTGTCCATATTTACAAAAATATCACTGTCTGTCTTCATAACGTACTTTGCTTTTGAACAAAATGTTGCTACCCACCTCATCCCCATCAACGTTTTCAGAGTGAGGTTATGGTAAGAGTCAATAAAATCTTCCACAATAATGTCATGAAAAATTTGGCTTTCTTGCTCTACCATTTGATTTAACACAGGATCTGCATTTTTCCCAAGAAGAAATAGCGTGGCGATTTTAATTCCTTTAAAGTTGTTTTCGTCTCCCCACGTTTCTCGAATGGCTTGCCTTGCATCAAACTCTTTGTGAGTCGTACTGATAAGAATGACCAAGAACGGGGCGCTCTTCTCACATTTGTTGGGTTCATTGATAAGGAACTCAAAGGAATGTGGGTTTATAGGTCGAGTTCTTATGTTGCCAAAGGAAACATTTTTTCTGGCTATGGATATGCTACTGACCTGTCTGTGGCCCGTGTAGGAAGAAGTAGGACGAGTTATACTTAAGTACCAAAGAGCGCTTGCCCAACAAACTACTGTCAAAATATATAAACATGAGACCTTTGAAGCCATTGTTCCTCTAGCTCTTCTATTCCATGTGATGAACCAATAGCCTTTCTACTGTGAGTGCACCTGTGTCCTGGAGAGGCAGCATATTATTAATGAAACTTGAAAGTTCGATATAGAAAAGTAACTCTGTAATCATTCATGGATCTCAAATAGGAGCTATTAACCCTGATGACACTCAGCTTTTCTTCTTTTACTAGCAGCGGCTTCCATTTCTTGGAATTTTCTGTTATTTCTGAAAAATATGAAGAAAAATTTTCCATTGCAAGACCATTAAAGCTAAGGGCATGAAAAATGAGCTTATATATGGTTGGCCATTAATAAGCTAAGTATCTTAATGCATTTTGTAGGTATTCCTTTTTTCCTCATGAGGTACCAAAATGCAAGATAGTGTACTGGAATAGAGCAGTGTAACCAAAGTAATGCCTTTACGACTGGTAATTTCTCACAGGTGGTTTTATATAAAAGAAGATAAGCAGGCATAGCATGTTGAACATTTAGATAATTTTGAAGGTATATGAAAATAATTTTATGGTTTGTAGCATGTTCTTGCTTCTTAGCATTTCTTCTGGCCATTCTTCCAAAATGTGCTGTGGAATGTTTTAAAATTATTTAAAGAATGAAAAATAGTGTATTTTGTTCTAGGATCGACAGTATCTGTGGCAGCTATGCACACAAATACTTAAAAATCTAATTTGGTCTAAATGTTAGTATGTGTCCTGCTAACAAGAACATGCTTTGATGGAAATCAGGCAGAATGGAACTGATTGGGAAAGGTACAGAAGAGAGAGAGATATATGTATGCTGTCTTACCCATATAAAGATCAGCACTCGAGTAGACTCCGCAAAAGTCTAAAAATAAATTAACACAGTTTAGTTATTCTTGTTGGCTTCCTTCTCCTCTCCCCCCAAACCAATCTTTCCATGAGCAAACATAATTTGTGGACCATGTAAGATAAATGATGATGGCAGCTTAGTAATGGTGATACTTCACTGGCTGGTGTGGAGAGAGCTGCCTGCCTGGACAGGGGTCTGGCACTGGCAGCCCTATCCTGGGCCGTTCCAGTCTTGCCTCCAGCATTAGGTAGTTTTGAGACTTTCCTGGATCAAGGAAATGTGCTGGCCATGAACCTTCCATTGCTCTCGGCAATTTTGCTGGGAACCAGTTATGTTTATCATTATTTTGGGGAAATGAGACAAGCTGCCTCAAGCCTGCCAGCTCAGTGCTGACTCCTCCAAGGCACATCAGTAGCTGGAGAGTGCCTGTAGGCCCCACCTTCCTGAGTTTTACTATTGTGTCACTTCAGAGCTAAAGGATAGTAAAAGCATGCAACAGAGCAGCTTTTTGCAAGAGTCTCTGAAATATTTAACATTTACTTTGGATAGAACAAAGTACGTATTTAGATAAAAAAAAGAGAAGCTTTGTCTTAGAAATGTCTTCTCTGATTTCACACCACTGACACATTGCAGTCAGACCACCCGCCAGGCAGGCCATTGGAATGAAAGGACTGCTAGGTACCTGTGTCGTTATTTCACACTGAGGTTTAAGAACAACAGAGAAACAACCTGAACATTTGCTAAATCTATACAGACTGCAATCCCTTTATAAATTTTTACAGCTACTACAGTCCTTATTACACGCACTTTTAATTATTTAATGACTGGAACTCACATGCTGCTCTTCCCTTTCACAAAATAGGGTAATGTGAATTTTTTGCCTGTTTCAGAGCTTCATCACTTTCAATTGGTTTTGCCCTACAACTGGGGCAATTTATTGGGGTAGAGGTGGGCTGTGATCTCCTTCATTACTTGTCACAGGACTCAGGGTTTGCCATCTTTTTCCACCAAGCAGTACCAGCAAATGTTTAGGAGCAGTACGTTTAAGTGAGACCTTTAATTGCTTTACAGGGCTGCAGAACACAACGATCTTGGCAGGGCAGACTCATGTACATCCTTGTAAATAAATATGGTTGTGATAGATACATACACAGAGGTTACTGTAATGTCTGGAGAGGGGATGTATCGTGCTTGAACAACCTGCTGTGATACAGTTCCGAGGAAGGCAAAACCCATCCCTGATCTGGTAGGTTGGTTTTGTTTCTGGCTTCACTGAGAAGATCTGCTAATGCTCCCACTGGAAATGCCAGTGAGGAAAACCATCAGCTGCAAAAAGCCATAATGTAATGAAGACACAAGAGTGTAAAATCTAGAAAACTGCATTAATAAAGAATGAAATACAGCAGTCGTGGATTGTAGCTGTAGAGTGAGAGATACGTAGGTCAGTGTGTTTAATGGACTCCAGCATTAAGGTCTCACAAATAAGTGTAATATTCTGCATATGATGTATTATTTTAGGAAAGTATATACTGCATTATCTAAAAGTGTATGATGTTCTGCATCTTTTCTTTCATAAGGGTAGGTGCATTAGTTACCATGAACACTGCAGATATCTGAGGGAAAGGAAAATTGTAACCAATGCCTCTTACAAACTGCAAAATTACATAAAATAGCTTTTCAGTCCAGCAATGTCATGGCTGTTATATCCAATTTTGTGTACTCTGAAAGGATTAGAAGCAATAAAAGTCTTACTCCATTTTGAAGAAAGATTCTGAGGTGTTGTAGGGAAATTTTTTCTCAGTTATGAAATCTATATGTAGTTGCATGGGATGAATGCTTCTTATATGGGCCCTTGGATTGCTGTCTCTTGAAACAAATTTATCTTTTTCTGTTGTATATTTGGTGTTTTTTTAGTTTTTTTTTTCTTTTTTTTTTTCTTTTTACTTTGCCTTTTAAAAAGAAAAATAAGAGTTGAGATGATGTGCTTTGATTTGGAGTTTTTTACACCAACCCTGTAGAATTTTTGAGCAAAGTGCAGGTGAAGGGGTTAAGAGTGAGCAGGCTGTAGTCTTCCTGATGGGTGAAATTTTAAATTTACTTATTTTTTAGGAAGACTGAGGGGAAGACCAAAATGAGAGCTCCTTCCCATTCCAGCTCTTGTGAAGTGAAGATGTAAGAATTGAAGTTCATATTCCTTCTTTACTTGAGCTTTGTGCTATACAAGGGGAAGAGATTTGAAAGAAAAGAGCATAAGCAAAATTGGCAAATGTGTAAATGCAATACCAAAGTTGGTATACTGAGGAGTCTTCGTCTGTAATTTAGGTGAGATTATTTTTGCCTCCAGGACCGATCTCGCTGCCTCTTTTTAGTATCACAGATGGGATGGATAAGTAGCTATGTTGTGTATTTTTTTGGGCAGAGGGCAAATGCTTCTGCAGATTATTTCTGGTAACATTGGTCCTGCCCAGTCATTTCAATAACGTGTAGCTTGCATGAGCAAGAAAATGCATAGCTTGATTAGACAGGGAAATATGAACTAAGCAGTGAAATACTTACTTTGTGAATTTCAGAGGTTGCCAAATTCAACTATTAAAGATGATGCTAATTAATCAAGATCCTAAACAAGCACCTAACTCAGGCTCAGCTGCAACACAAGAATAATTCTAGGAATTCTGTAAATTATTCACAGTATCAAAGTCTGTGACAGCAAACCTTTTTGTTGTCATGTGTTTGTGAACCTGAAACAAATTTACAGCCTTGTGGGGCTTGTATATTAAGGATGTGAATTATAAGGAATGAAATCAGAGTGTAAAATTAATGTATTCAAATTATAGTTATTTAAAAGTTTTGTGTTAATTACTCATTTGGAAAAGAGGAGGAATAAAGTATGTGACCTAAGATCACTGTGATCAGAATAATGACTGAAAGCACTTCAATGTCCATGTTACTGTACTTCCTTTAGCAGTACAATTTTAGCCTCATCAATAGTAAATATTTTTAGCCTCATCAATAGTAAAAATTTCCAAAGTTGCCTTCAATATTTAAGTGTGTAGCAAATTCATTTATATATTGTATTTTAGTCCTAATGATGGATTCAGTATATCATCACTATAAGGATGACTTTTTTTTTCCAGTTGTGCCATGATCTTTAATTTGGTGTTAAAATTCGAAGATCTTCTAACCAGGAGGATATGTGATGTCACAGGGAGAGTGGAAAGCTTTTATCAGCTTTGGATTTTGTCTGTTGAAATAGACTATATCACATTTGGGGACAATTACACAGGCAAAGGAAGGTGTCACCTCCTTTCCTTTCTTCTTTGGAGTGAAAGAAAGCTTTCTAGCATGGCAGTAACAATATTGAAGCTCTTGGAGCCTTGTTTTTAAAATGACTTTAATTCAATCTGTCCCTTTTTCTAACCTGGTAGTCATACTGTAAATAGTAAAAGGCTCAAGCATTGAGGATAGGTGATTGCAAAAGGCAAATGTTTAGCAGTGTGTTTCTGTACTGTGACACAAAGTTGTGCATTTAATTGCACTGTTCAGAGCTCATGCTGTGCAAGCCAGAGAAGCCACCCAGTCAGAGCACAGAAAGCTGTACTGTGTAACTTCTGTAAGTAATTGTCTTGATGAGGACTGTATTTGCAGCAAACCTTTTATGAGCTGACTGCACAAGAATAATCCTCCAGATAATGAGCACTTTTGAGAATCTTGTTAACTGTACATGGGCAATTTTCAGGCAGATGCCAAATGAGTTCAGCAAATGTTACTCATCAGCACCAGTATTTTGCCAATATTTTGGAATGCTGCTGTCTCTGCTGAGGGGCTGTTGATCTTTCTTTCAAGAAAGCCTGTCCTATGTAAGTGCACTTGCATTAATGTGTCTAGATCACAGTGGATGCCCACGATAGAAGCCACAGCTCTTGAAGCCTGGCTGGTTGTTGCAGTTGTAATCCATGCCGTGTCACTACAGCTGAGGGAGGTGCTGAGTGCAGGCAGTCAGGATGCTGAGTCCTGGAGATGACCCTGGGTGAGAAGCCAAGGGAGATCACATCCTGACACCCAGGAGTCTGTTAGGCAGAGCACAACAGACAAATTAACACTGTGCATCTCTCTCAAAATGTACCTTTTCCTTTCCCTGGAAAAAAGAGGGAGTGCAGTTGCCAAATTATTTAGTAAATGTAGCAAACTCTTCTCGTTTTCCCTGAAGAGACATTTTTGTAAGTTTTCTATGATCATGGCTTTCATCTGTATATAGACCAAGATGCTGAAATGTCTTCACCATTTATGAAATCCTTAAATTACCTAAGGAAAAGTCTGTGATTATTACCTAATCTTGTTGAGAAGATAATTATACTGAACATTAAGAACACATCTACATGGAAATCTGGGGATCTGTTATGTTCTAGGCTGTATGTTTTCACAGTAGTTTCTGGAGGAAATTTTGGACAGATGGCACAGGTGATTTAGCAGAAGATTGCATCCTCCTTTCTGGGAACTTAATTTGAAGTTTCTTAAATATTCTAAATGCTTATTCTGCCTGGGTGTAATGGATGTGAAATCGCATCAGTGCTGCAAAGAAAGACCTTCTTCTCTGTAACATTGTGGAAAGGGGCTGTAACAGATGTAGAAGAGACAGTCTTGGGCTGAAGGGAGGAAAGTACAAGCATTAATTTCAGCTCCATGTTTTTTAGAAAAATAAATTCTTCTATTTAGAAGGTTCATAGCTGTCATATGTTAAAAGAGGCTGGCTTCCTTTCTCTTCCTCAAAGACAATGAGTACAAATATTTTCTGAGTCATCTTGTTTACAAATATATTGATGATAGGCTTTACCCTAGCAGCACCTGAATGTGAAAGCAAGTATTTATTTGCACAAGTGCAAACTTCCTACTAGCAGTTCTCTTTTCATGAATGCTGATTTGCAGATTGTTTTAATTGTAGTTCATTATTAAATTGAAGAATCGATCCCCCAAAATAAATGTGATTTATAAATTATTTTTCAATATTTAATACTTGCTCCTAATGCGAACAAAAGGGAAGAATGTACTGTCCATTAGGGAATCTTAGCAAAAGCTTGTGTAGGGAGAATGAAAGTTACAGAATTTTCAGCAAATGCGCTGAAACTTCCCTTATCTGTAAAGAGCTACTGTAGTCTTTTAAGAGTTAAATGTTGTCTACATCAAAGTAAATCTGTCTGAGCGACTTTTCTGTGTTTTCCACTTTGGATTTTTTCAATGAATCTATTTCTATAAACAGGATTTTCTCTTTGTTTTGAAGAAATGCTGAAACAGCCAACATAAAACAACTGAACAGGAATTTCATTGCAACTATTTCATGCAACTATTTTTTTTCAGCGAAATAATTTACAAGTTAAAAAGTAAACAGCGTCCACCATGACTAAGCTGTGAAGTAAAATTTTCAATTGCAGACAGTGAAACTGTTGAAAAAAATTTTTAGGAGTATTTGGATTAACAAAACAACCAGATTTACCATGACTGAGGGGAATGGGATACATTAGTTGTTAGGAAATATGAGCTTGGCATGAAGGACCATTCCTTGGCTGACATTGTATAGAGGTGGGATCTCAGTGTTGGTTTGAGCAGCTTTTCTCTCTGGCTTGGTTTGTGCATCAGGAGCATTATAGCTGTAATTTCTGCTTCAAGTTTTGGAGCTCAAGGAAGTAAGTTCTATGCTGATTTTTCCCCCTGGTTTCTCAGAGAAAGCAGGGGAAAAAAAAAAAAAGTGTGATTTTGTAAAATCTCATATTCACTTGACATTGAGATGGGGTTTTATCCCATTTGGCACATCTCAGTGTTGCATTTTCAGTAGCCTTCTTTCTGTTTTGGTCATATTTTAAAACCAAGTTTCTCTGTCACAAACATACAGTGGCTGTGACCACTTAGTCACTGGTGGTATCACACAGCTGGTTCCATGTGGGGAGAGATGAAAGGACAGACCAGACCGACTGGAGAACTGTCTCTACAATGGATTTCTAAAGTTTCAGCAAATCAGCTGTACTTGGTCAGATACTAATCTAGAATGGTTATAAGCTAGATTTCACTCAACTTAGAATAATACTAGAACTCGAGACATGCCAGTCAGGTGTTCTGTTTGCTGATTGCAAGTGATTTACCTGGAGCCAGTGCACGGGAGTTTTGCTGCTGTCTTTAGTAGAAGGCGCTTTAAGCATATATCGTTTGCACTAACTAAAAGGGAGAGAAAAGACATTAGAAACAGAAACTGAAAGAACAGAGTATTTTAAAGCAGAAGTCTTACTATTCTTTATCTTTTCTTTTAAATCACCCCTGAGATGTCAAGGGCCAGATCTGCACATTTTTCCCCATGAATGCTTTTTAGAAACAAATTTGAGAAACACTTTGTGGCTTCATGTTGTGATAGGTGATTTGTGATTGTATCAGTCATGTCCTGTTACATCAGTAATGTGTCAATTGCATCTCAGTATGGCTATAAACTAATGCAAATGACATATTTCACTTTGGGTTACCATAGCCACAAGTGGTACTCTTTTTTTTTTAGCTATTGCACTGTGTTCTAGTGTGAAATCTCACAGCAAGGTTCCTTAGCTCATGTCACCACCAAATTGTTTACATTTAGTGAAAGTTTAGGACAAGAAAAAAAGAAAACAAGCTTTCAGTTTTTAAAAAAATTTCAAGGGGACAAAACTTTAGAATTGCTTTAATACAGAATTCCTATTACTCATGAAACAACTGTACACAATTTAACAGAGTCCATATCTTAAGTTACCTTTAAGTAATAGCGTTTGAAATCAAGTGTACTGCTGTTTTTGTCTTAACCTTCTTAAATGTCACTATTATGTTTCCTTTGCATTCTCAGTGATGCCTGTGAAACTGGTCTGAGTTATGACACCAAGAATAGATGACAGAGGCCTTGATTATATAAATGCCTACCCTAGTGTCACTGCTTTTCTCAATTAATCTTTGTCAATAAAGGAGGAGTAACAATTACATGAAGACCAGAACACCTGAAATCACAGTGTCTGTGGGGATAACTCATCTCACTGGATAATGAATCTACTTGCCATAATTCACATGCTCTTGGGGGCATTGAAAGAAAAATGCAAACAATTAAAGCTTTTGGATTTACTGAGAAAAGTCCTAAAATAGTTTTGAGCCTGCCCATTAAGGTATCAGTCATGATGCTTGAGGAACTTGGTGTTTAACTTCATCAAAACTGGGGATGCTATATATAAATATATTGTTATAAACTCTTATTGATAGTCAATAACTGGAAGAATTCCACAATATCTCAGGCATATCTGTACAATACCTATATTTATTGTACTTGTTATGTATCTTTACATGTGATTGTTGGAGAGATACTTCTTTTTAAGGCTGAAAAGTAGCTAGAATTCATGTTATTTTCTCATTTTTTCCACAGCATTGAGGCTAGGAAATTGTGTAATTAGTGAATTTAGCTGGGCATATAATAGCATAGATTCAACTTTTCTGTTTAAGGAAAAGGTTAGGTATTGTCAGATGTCCAAAGAAATTGTTGGATACTGTGACACTCTGTCTATGTGAGCTTTTTTCTTTCTTTTCCCTGAAAATATTCTTCATGATGAGGAGGTCCCAGAACCTTGACCTGTCCATGCACCAATAGATCACAGTACAGTTTTTTTCATGTTTACATTACAGTAATTAATGTGAAGCTATGTTGTGAAGCATTTGTCCCCATGAGCTGTTTATAAGTCAAGCTTCAGGTTTCTAATTCCCATTGAGAAGTTGTGATAAATTTAGCACAGGCTGTTGCTTTTAAAATTGCATGTCTCTTACAGAACTGTAACTGTGAAAGACCCCACAACCAAACAAATGACTTTTATATTCAACAAACAAATTTCTTATTCTCAGATACGTGAAAAACATTTTCAGACATGCACTTTTTTCTTTCCGGCAGTAGGCCAGGTCAGAGATGCCCCAGTTTATTCGGGCTCCTCTGGTTAGGGCTTTCTGAAAGCCCTGCCCCAGGTCTGGCAGAGAGGAGCAGTTTCAGCGGTACAGGGGCAGCCTGTGCCCCCCGCCCTCGGCTGCTCCGGGCTCCTGGGGGCTCCCCAACCCTGCCCCGCTGCTGCACCGAGCGCCTGCATTCCCTGAGCGCTTCCCAGCGAGCTACCCTGCAGGGAAGGGATTGGCCTTTGGGCCCTGCAGGGAAGGGATTGGGAAACTGGCACTCGCTTGCTCTTTGACTGAAAAGAAGTGGAATTATTGCCTCGGATGTTTGCCTTAAATACCCGGAGCGGTGCTTTTCTGCGGAAGTGTTGGTGTGGCCAGCAGCCAGCATCGGTGCTCACAGCCCCACTGACCTCAGTGCAGCTCAGGGCCAGCGCTTCCGGCCCTTAGCTGTATATAATGGCCTTAGAACAAAGAAACAGGTTGCTTTTCACTTTGTCATAACGAAATGATAGATGAGGTTTTTATGAAACCTAAATCAAAACCTACTTTTATTGGGGATTGAACAAGAAAAATTTCTGCTGCAGAAGAGAGGGCATCGTTTTTGCAAAGCTGTTAACATTTGAGAGCAAGCTAGCATCAGACTCTTTCAGCTAGCACATACGGAGCATTTCACAGACATGACCCCAGACTATTTGTCAGCATTTAGTTTTCTGAAGCTTGCAGTTTAATAGATGGTTGGGCAGTGTTACACTTAAACATCCACTCAACACAAGAGGCCATATCTCTTGTGGCATGATTTTAAAATGGGCTCATAATAACTGGAGGTTTTTTGGATGAATCAAATAAAGGAGTGCATGCTGTAGTTATTTGGTAAATATATATCCTGGTGAAACCACGGGAGTAAAACTGTCCTCATTCTTCTGTGATATTTCAAAAGTGCAGCAAATTGTGTCCTCAGCTGAGACGCAAGTTTGAAAAATACCGTTTGGGATCACAAATGGATTGCTGCTACTTAGCTAACGTGAAAACCCATTCTGGGTTGTCAGCTATGCCTACCTAGTCCACCTTCTTGCTCAAAAAATGGTTTCTGTATTTTTCACCTGTATCTCCTTTATAAAAATCGTGAAAACTGTGTATTAATATCAGTGAAAGAAATGTGGGTGTCTCTGTAGAAAGCAACCAGTTAACAGCTTGTCTGTTTGTGGTCAGATCAGATTTTAACCTGACTCCTATGAGAATTGTTAAAATCAAAAATCGAGGAAGTTTTCTTGCAAAGTATTATTGATGAATATTTTGTAAGAATTTCTTTGTTAATAACTCTTATCTTGCAGCTGGGAAGAGTATGGCTGATAATCTTAGGTATCTGATAAAGCAGCAGGAAGAATTGCATTTTGGTAAAGAGTAAATCTGAATTCCTATTTCAACTTACTCTAATCACTTTTACATCATTAGAGATGTCCTTCATATGTACTTTAAAAGCTTTCACTAGGGAATTTCAGATTCCAGATATCTCTGTGAGCAGTCAGGAATACTAACTGATTTCTTACATCTTTTGTCTGTGGGCATTGTTAATTAGGGGTATTTGCAGTGACTGGTAACTAGGAAAATACTAAACAAACTTCTTCCTAATGTTTGTGCATATGTGTTTGTCTGTCACTAAATGCAACAGGGACCATTTCTGTGGGCTCATAATGCTGATAGCACATTGTGCTTTCTCTTCATCCTATTGTGACTATGGAAGCGTAACCAGAACTACCCAGGATAACTGGAAACTCTTCAGTTGGCTTCTCCACCTGTAATTGCATTGTCTGTAGTGGGTTGATGTAGGTATAAATGTAGACTCATTTGTCCATATTGAAGAATTTCTCAAAACAAAGAACTGTTTCATAAAAGATGACGTTAAGTGTATTCAGGATTAAAAAGCAGGGAAAAGAGTCTTGCTCCTCTGTATTGACTCTTCCTGAAACTCTGCTGTGGCACAGGTAAAGTGTGTGATTACAGGACTGCTCTAGAGAGGATTATGCAGCAACAGCATTGTCCAAATGTTTCTTCAACTCGGTCAGGCTTGGTGCTGTGAACACTTCCCTGGAGAGTCTGTTTCAGTGCTCAACCACCCTCTGGGTAAAAACCCTTTTCTTGATATCTAAACCTCCCCTGACTGAGCTTCATGCTGTTCCTTTGGGTCCTGTCCCTGGTCCCGAGAGTGAAGAGATTGATGTTTGCCCCTCCAGTTCCCCTTGTGAGGGTGTTGAAGAGCACAGTGAGGTTTCTCTGCTTTGGTGTCTTGTGCCTTGATTCTGTTGCAGCTCAACAGGCAAAATTCTCTTTTCATCACCCACTTTTCTTTGGGATGTGCTGGCTTCTGCCAGGATAGGAATGTAGTGTACTACTGATAGAAATCAACTTTGTGAAGCGATAAACAGTAAATATGTTCTGTCACTATGCCCAAGGGAATAATATCAAACCTTAGTTATCCATGTGTTCGAGGCCAAGCCTTGAGGAAAAAGAGGGTACATGAATATACAGTGTAAAAATATAGATTGCTTCTCTTCACTCTCCATCTGTGGATCTTCAAGAGCTCTATAAACACAAGCTCACTGAGCAGCTGTATACCCCAAGGAGGCAGATAACACAGTAATAAAATATGCCAAGCAATTTAAGGGTCCAAATCTTGATATGTACCTCAGAGTTGTAAGAATTAAATAGAGTAGTTTTAGCAGAGACATTCTTCTGGGAGACTTTTTCTTATACAAGCAGCGTAAGATCAAACTCCTCTTTTGATAATTTTCCAGACTGCAGTCGTACTTAGTCTTTGAGCAGAATCAGAAGAGATTGCTATATAATTAACATGAACCTAGACCTCTGGAGGAAGGTGTTTGGCTCATAAGGTGGCTGAAAACAACAGGGATTCTCCTGAGCTTGTTTTAACTCTTGTGTAGTGCTCCTTCAACATCCTAAACCCTTTTCTCACTTTTAGCAGTCTCCTTTCAGCATTATTTTAATCTGAAAGATCTCCTGAACAAAAAGAGATTTAAAAGCAGTCTGCAATCTTTGCTTCCATTTATTTCCTGGCTACTCTGATACCAAAGGCAGCATGAAGCAAAAGAGAAAAGAAATGCAGTAAAGCAGCTGTTGGGCCAACTGTTGTGGGATCACAGAGGCCGCGGGAGGAGCCCTGCTTTGCTGTGTCACCGAGTGCTCGATGTGGGCCTCCCTTCCATGACACAGCCAGGGTCTGTCTCCACTGGCACTCTGTCCAGCAAGGAAGAAGGTGTGCTCAGATTGATTCTCCCCATGTGGAAAAAGGCAGGAAACATGAAAACCCATGCAAACATCAGTAATGCTTCATCCTGCTGCTTGGGAGAAAAGGATTGACTTCCTGGCACTCCCTGGAAAGCGGGGCAAGAACTGCTGGAGAGGCAGGTGGTGTCTGCCTAAACCCTCCTGGGTACACAGAGAAAGACAGGCAATCCTGCCTGAATTGTGGAGTGAAGCCTTCCCATAGGGAATGGTTCAAGGTGAGAGGCAGACAAATGAACCAAGTGTGCAAAATTTCAATTTATCCTTTAAAAACCTTTCTTGCTAGATGTAATAAAGAATAATGCCACAAAACAAAGGTATGTAAATAATTTCTTGTTTGTCTCCTGTCTATGTGGTAACACTGTAACCAAAAGCTACCTCAGTACTTTTAATGAGAACGTAACTGCTTTGTTATTCTTTCTCACTCTTCCTTTGTGTTTTTCTTCAAAAAAAACCAATTTCCCTGTCTATATAGCTCAGACTGTGTGTACTTTGCAAAGATGCTGCCATCTGCCATTTACTTTCCTTTCTGAGCTGTGATCTTAGACATATATTTCAGGGAAGAGGAAGTCAAGTGGTTGAGTTTATTTTTCTTTTGTGTGAACAACAATGCAAATAATTCCAGAGCCAGGCAGTAAGGCTAACTGAAATGCCAGCTGCAAATCACCTTTTCAGCGAGGCATTAATTTATTCTGTGAAAAATATGGTGACTAAAAAACTCAATTTCAGTTCCTCCTCCTGTGCACTTGGCCAGATCAATTAAGCTCTATATAGCAAGTTTTTGAGATTGAGTCAAATAATTTTGTACTTTTTGTAACCCTTATTCCAGATAATTTTCCTCTCAGCCCCTTGCTACACATGTCTCTCACAGCAGACAGGGGAGCAGTGGCAGATGCTGCTGGACACATGGAGGGGCCAAGGCTGCCTGTCCTTGGGTCACCCCAGGCTGCTGTGAGGCAACCTCTCACCTCCAGCCAGGACATGGCCCCCCCAGAACTCAGGAACCCCTCAGTAGGCGAGGGGGATTAATGGTCCCCTCCTTAACAGGGAGAGTGAGAGCAGGAGAAAGGGGCTCATCTTGCTCCTTCTCAGTGGCTTGTGCCTTGTCTTTGGAGAAGAGTGCTTCAGGAGCTGAGAAAAATACTACAGGAGATCAAGATGGAAAACTCATCTGGGAAACTAGAACCAGTGTGTCTGTAAGGCATCACTGCTACAAAAATATCCATGCATTCATTAATCCTTTATAATGATTTTTAGTCTGGTCAGTTCCCTGGTTAGATGTGCCTCATGGTCACACAAAAGCCTGGATCAGCACAGCCAAGGGCACTGTCAGCTTGAAACCAGAGGATGAGGCAAATCAGGGCACACCTGTTATTGTGACCACACTCCCACCGTAACTGAGTATTAGAGAGCTGAGGGCTCCCCTTATTCCCTTGGGAACTGTAGCAATAGCCCCAGGATTTCCTTATACAGGAGTAAGACCAAGCACACAGGTCCTTTCCTCCTCTTGCATCAATTGCAAACAAGTAAAAGAACAAAAGGTTTTTGCTTTCTATTCAACATTTAGGTTTAAACAGCGATTACTGGAAAGTTTTGATGAACTATTCAAGGACTTGTTGAGAATTAAGAAAAATACTCTCCCTTTAATTTTTTTTTTTTGTTTTCACAATACCAAATGATCCCTTGGATCCTTTAACTCTCTTGAAATCATTCTGAAGTTAAACTGGAAACCGAATTGGATTTTAACAGGAAATCTTAGCATACATCTAGAAGCTTTAAGGGGCATGAATAAAATGGCATTTGAGAATGTGCAGCTATTTTGAAGATTGATGTGATTTTCTGATTTTGACAGAAAATGAAAACATAGTGAGAGGCTGTCACCAGCCTCTGAATCAGCCAGCTTCTTAGAAGCTAAAGACAGCTTGGCTCAGGTAGGCTATTCTCTAACGCATGCCTTTGCCAACACAGAGTGTGTGCCGAGGCTTTTTTGCTGTTGTTTTTTTCCTCCAGATGGTGTAATGAGGGATAGACTGCTGGTTGCTTGCCAAGGGTTGTACAATATTGTGGCAAAATGCAATCCCAAGCTGCAGTTTTGAAGGTAGCATATCAATCACTTACTCGCCAGGTTCCTATACTTCTTGCATGTGGGGTCAAACCTTTGTCACTGGGCCAAGCCTGTTAACAGGTTTGGTCCAAATGTTTTGAGAGTGACAAAATTTGGTATGTTTTCTCTCCAAATGTTGATTAAAGTGTCCACTGCAAGGAAGGTAAGAGCCAATATGCAGTTAATCCTTTTTAAAAATCTGTATCTCAAACCTAAATTACTAAATCCCTCAGGTCAGCTAAAAATAATAATGCTTTGGGTTTGCCTGTGATTTTTCTTTATATACATCTAAAGTAAAAGCAAAAGGTTACCTGGTGTCACAAATTATTTACCTTTAAGGTTGTGTTTTGACACAGATTGAGTTTTTGAAGTTTTAAAAAATTTCTTGCACTTAAATGAAGTTATAATAATAAATAGAGATAAAGAAGAGGATTTTTTACTAGAGTGTACAGTTTTTTTGCCAGATTGATACATAAGTCTTCCTCCTGTTGACATGCATTTTCAAAAGAAACCTGATATTAATTGCACCTTCACTGAATAACACAGTGGCAAAACCATCCACCTTCTGGAGGTCAGGTCTTTGCAGGGGATTAAACACATCTAGGAACAGTTACCTCCTGAGAGTAGCACATACACACTATTTAGTCACTTGAGAAACCTTTCAATCTAGATAGGGTTAGTGACCAAAACAGTGGAGGAAGTCAATCTGCCACGTCATCTTTCAGGTGTAACTTTATTTTACATAAACCGTTCTTATTCTAGATGTTCACTTGACCTTGTAGCAATCCGAGATACCTAAAGTGATGGTGACTTAAAATTAGTGCACTGGCATTTGTGATAATAAAGGCAATTTTTATATGGCAATATGCTGCCATTTTAATAAACTACTACAAGCAGTCTCTCCCTTGTAGCAGGCGAGGACAGGGTTGGTGTTGAATATAATTTTTTTAAAGACTTCAGAATGACAGTGAGTATTAAAAATACACCTAAGAAGATTGCTTTGCTATGAGTTATAAAACAGGAAAAAGTTCTCCAAAAACCAAGATCAGTTTTTAGGAATGACTTGACAAGCTAAGTACGAGTAAGCTTGCTCTCCAGTTTAGGCTGTTTGGAAGAAGCATGGATGAGATTTTTAGTGCCTTAGTGATATGACAACAGACAAAATCTACAATCACTCTTTAGGTGCCCAGTACACTGTATTTGGACCACCAAAAATATTTTCTTCCTCAAGCAATAACAGATTATTATCTTGGCTGGCAAAAAATAACCTGTAAATTATATCTAGCACATATAGAAGAAAAGTCGTCAGATAGTATCATACATGAAAAATTGGTTGCCTTGCTCTAGTAACAAAAAATTTAGGCATAACATCTTTTAATTTGAGAAATGATGAAACCAGCAGTGGCAAGAATAATATTGCTAGTTTCCAAAAGTAGATATATTAGATTGAGAGGTAGGTCATTTGTCAGCCACCCCTGTAAATAAAATGAAATGGAAGACAAAAACATTTGCTCAGTATCACAAAGCCAGAAAGTGCAGCACAGTATTCCATGTCAGTATATAAGATTACATATTCTAAGGCATCTACCTCTTTTTCCTGTATACCTCTAGAGACATTGAAGAAGGTCTCAAATTTCAGCATGCTCCAGCATCTCAAGTTCTGGAGGGAGAGAGAGCTTGCAGGGAATTTTCTTTATATAGCTGACATCTATATCATTGAATGCCATTCATAAATTAGACTCCTATCAAATAACAGTGCCCCTAGGTATCTGCTGCTTAAAAACTGCCCTTCAGAGGGACTGAGCAATCTTCTGCAGGATAGATTAAGCTTTTTACAGTGCTCACAAGAAACCAATCTGAAAAATAGGTACCAAACCAATTAAATCACCTCCATTGGTGGATCTCCTTTAATTTTTAAAAACCTGCTGTGTGAAGTTCCTTTTGCAGTATTTTTTAGACTTTGTTTAGCTATAACTTTAATTGATAGATGCAGAAAAGAAATGTAGCAGGCCATTTAAATTCTGCCTTTCTTCTTTGTTTGGCCGTTGATCTTGCATGCCCACAGAGCCCATTAAACTCATTTTGCTATAGCTTTACTATTGACATTTGAGATTAAATGCCAGAGTATGAAAGAATTTTTTTAAGGACTATGATTTTTTTGTTTCAATACAGCATTGTCAGGACCACAGGACTGCAACAGCCTGCTGTGGTGTGTTATTTCAATCATTTCTTCTTGCCTAGGGAAAATATTTCTGATTAGCGTAGTTACTGTCTCTTTGTAATGAGGTTTATACAAAATTCAGCAGTGTTACTGCAATTGAACTTAATAGGAGCTGTGAATGCTTGTCCCTGGCTTTTTCCTGTTGGCAGCGCTCGCTTATCTCCTCCTGTCTGATAAGCTACAATCCAGGATAACTCCTTTACCAGAGCAGTGGTGAGTCTTGGTGCTACTGTCGCTGTTGGACACACAATCACACACACATACACACTGTCTGGTGAGGAAGCGTGAACTGTTTATTACAAAAATCTGACTCCATTTTTATAGTATTTCTACAAAGGCCAGTGATTGGAGGAGAAGGTTGACGCCTCTCCCCATCCCATTGGTCAAGACAACTGTCCATCAGCTGTCCATTCCTCCAAGAGGAAAATGTAAACTAACCTTGTCTAACAAAAACATTGCTTCTATTTATAACACCCGTGTGTGAGAAAGAACTAAGAACCATGAAAAGATCTAAAAACTGTGAGGCATATCAGAGGCTGAAAAGTCAGGGCAACAGTGCTACAGTGCCGCAGTAAAAGACTTTTCAGTCCAAAAACAATGTTTCATACCCAGTACTCTCACCCACCCAGTTGTCATTCAGTCTGAAAGAGATGGAGGCTGGACATCTGGGGTGCTTTAGAGGCTGGTCCCAGAGTGCCCACCTGGACTGCCCTCCCCACAGCTGGCACTGGGAGTGGGCTCAAAGGAGGTGCAGAGCCACTGCCTTGTGGTTTTACCTCTCATATTTGTTTTGGGGCAGCATCCCAGCACATCTGTGTTAGGGCCTGGGAATCTAGTTCTGTATCTTCCTACAAAATACACAGGAGAGTCCATGGGAATGAACTTCTGCAGGTGTAGGCCATACACGTGGAAGTTAAACACATTTTTCAGTATTTTTGCATGCTTTGAAATGATTCGAAACTTTCAAGGGCAACATGTGGTAGAAGAGGTCTCACAAGGTATTTATATAATTGATTGTATGCAGCCTAATACACTTTCTACTGTCCTGCTTGATGGAAGCTTTTCATTGATGTCCATTGGATATTAAGCAATTTAATGACTTGATGAGTAAGAACAAGGTGATTGCAGAAGTAGTCTCAGCCAGCTAAAAGTGAGCAAGCATCTCTTTTTGCTGCTCTGCTTTCTGTTTAAATGGTGCATTTAATTGTAGGCATTGCATTTGGGAAGAGTTGTTTCGTTTGCAGCAGATACCGGGCAATGTCATCTGAAGTTTTCTGTTACAGCAAAGACGTTGCCTGGGGATTTGCCTGAACAATGTTATATTTTGTATGCTGCCCAGTGCGTAAGAAAAGACCTTCAGGGAGCAAACGCAGCCCAGGTTCAGCATCTATTGCTGAAATCACCTAGGACTAACAACTTGCATGCAGCTTGGATGCAAGCTTTCTTGATGGCTTAAGAGAGGGGTTTTGGCCAAGACTGTGGTTGTCCTCTTACTTTTGTGTGGTTATTGCAGTCTGCCTGGGGCTCCCAGTGTTAATAGCATTTACACGAACCCTGTTTTCAGCTGTTGCTTGAGGAGAGATTCTTCCTTTCTGCTGCTCATTCATTCTCTCTGCTCCAAGATTATGTGCACATATAGATACAGCTTCCAGTTACAGTTTTGACTTATGAGTGTCAAGCTTCTTGTGCTACTGTTGTTGCTGTCATCTCTCTTTCATCTCTAGTGGGATGGGTCTTGTGACAATTGCAAGCTTTTTGTTGCTTAGTCTCCTTCTTGAAGGACACCCAAGATAGTATTAAATACTTCTGAAATGGCTCCACAATATGTTTCTAGTATGTTTTCACGCCTCTGGTTTGGTGATTTTTTTTTTTTTTAAGTATTTTGAATAGAGCCTAGGTTTGTTTGATAGATACAGTTAGAAGAAATAGAGTTGTTTGCTGTGAACCCTGTCTTGCCCCATAGCAGCCTGGTGAACTACTGATCAGCAGCTACAGCTGTAGACTCCAAACATGAGAAATCCAGAATGGATTCTGAGGAAAGGCTAATTTACCAAGGATCATTCTGAAGTCCTGCTGATACCTGGTTTTCTGTCTCTGGTGTCTATAATGGCCCGGGCAATGCATGGCTATTTGTATCTTGTACCATGCACTGCTTTATTTCTCTGGTAAAGGTTCGCTGTTTAACTGATTAATTATCCAAAGCCAACAGACTAGATTTAGCAGTGGCAGCTCTTGGATTTTGAGAAGATGCAGCACATTGACTTTATAAACATAGCATCTGGCTTTTCTTATTTTATAATGTGATAACATTTAAAGAGCTGGTCAGGCTTCTGGAATTTTAAATACCAGATGGGACTTTTGTGTTCCCTGTACACATTATTATGCCTAGTAAATACTGAAAGAAGTGGTGGCTGTCTTAAAAAGAGGACCTGTGCTTTTCAACTCCCATAAGACTGAGCATTTATTTCTGTTGCCACTTTTAGAATTCTCATTATCACCTCGGTCCCTTCACCACCCTAAGCCTTGTCCATGTCCAGCATGTCTGCTTATTGCTTCTATAACACCTTTCTTAGGGGCAGGATGCTGCCTTCTTTTGTTGTCACAGGAGCTAAACTTGGGACAAAATGGCTGATAGGAACTGGGCTGTGCCCAGATCAACTTTCTGATGCTCTCAGGCATTTTAATATAAACACAATTGTTTTCAAATTAAATAGAGCTTTTAGATTCTCTACTCTGCATTAGAAAAACAAGCTAAAACCCAAGCTGACTATAAGGCAAACAAAAATTCTTAAATGCCAGTGGACTTCTGATGTTCTCACATACAAGTCCAGTGTTTTGTGTTCTTTGTTATGCTTTACGAGCACCACAGGAATAAACTTTACATAGTCAAGATAAAGTGAGTCTCAGATTCTCCTGTGAGAATCTAAGCGGCAGCAGGCAGTGCATCTGCAGCTCCCATGTGTCAACTGCTAGATCTAGTCTGCAGTGGAAAAAAAATAATCTGTTTCTGATGAAATGGCTCTTTATGATGGGGGGTGTCAGCAGTGGAGGTGGTGAGGGGTATGTAAAAACTAACATGTAATGTCCAACACAACAGCTCATTAGATAGTTGCAATAGTTGTTGATCGGTGTAACTGTAATATTTTCTTTAATTTTTTTAGCTAAAAATTTCCATATTCCTTAATGAGGATATTACTTAAAGTAGAGAGAAAATTAATGATCAGAATTTCGATATAAATGGATTCCCCAATATTATATTTATCTACATTTGAATGTGTAGGTGTGGAAAATGTTGGTTTAATTTTTAAAAATAATAATTTTAAAGCCTTTGAATGAAATGAATGTATCTTTTTTTGCCTTGTCATAATTAGAAATGTGAGCACCACATAATTGGAGAAAGAGTGCCTTCCATTTGAGATTTACAGCTCACTATTGCATGCTCAGAAATAAGACCCATCTGACCTTCAAACTTTTAAATATTTGGTTTTGTCTTCAGACGTATAGGAATTCCTTTGAAAAGATGAGATCACAAAAAATGCATAATTAGCACTGAATACCCTGTATAAAGAACAGTGATCGAGAATTGTCAGACTATAATGCCTGTTCCTCATGATAAATCTGCTGCATAGCCATTAAGTTATTATAGCATTATATAGTTAAGTAATTAAAGTAAAAATGAAACTTGTGTTATCTGAGATTTTCAATTTGTGGTTTTGATGAACAACATGAAAACAGGAGTAGTTTAAGAGAAGTTTTATATTCCTTATATTTTGCTGATCCTCATCCTTACTTTTAGCTTTTTTGCTAAAGATCAAAAGATCTGGCATAACAGAGAATGACAGGAAGCACACCTGACAAAACTCTCTTAAGTCCTGTTGAATAAAACATTTGGTGGAAATGGTTCTTGGCACCATCAGGTTAGCATTAGAAATGTAATGGCTTTAAAGCACGCCTAAACACCCCTTGAAAAGCGACAGTTCCAGATTTTAACATTAAGATTACAGATGCTGCTGAAGATATCAAAAGAAATTGCCCAGCAGTTGTCTAGTGCACTTGCTCATGACAATACTATTTGTCTGTCAGAAGATCACCTGCATTGGTGATCTGGCACTTATGATGCTGCCAATTTCTACATTATGGCCTTGATAATTTTGTCAGTCACAAGGTTCTTGCCTTTCTCTTCTATACAAAAATTTCCCAAGCATAGTTGAAAGGACCATTTATCTGAGTTCTGAATTAACAAATTATTTCCATTTATTTGAAAAGTAAGTCAGAAAAAACCCAGCCTATAAAAGCTATTTTATTTTGCTTACTTGTTTTCAATATTACCCATGCTAAATACTTCATAGATTTTTGTCTTTTGTTTTGTCTTGATAACAGAGCTTGGAGATAAAGTGAACAGAACATTGCTTAAGTTGATAGATACAGTTTAAGATTTAGAATTCTTTTAAAACATCAAAGGAAAATACCTTATTTTGCTCTTAAATGCTCTGATATCAGGCAGTCACTTAAAAGTAGGGATATTTCTTATTCAGAGACAGTTATGGTCTCATGATCTTTATTAGGCACAGCTCTCATTGGAATCATCCTGAACTTTGCTTCTGTGACTAGCATGGGTTCTAATGAGACCCTGACATTTTCAGGAGGCTCATTGTTACACTTCTGTTTTGCTGCATCTTCTGTTCCACTCCTTTATTGTGGCAGACCTATCATCCAGTTTACTTTAGTTCCAAAAATCTATTGTTTTTTTCTTTTTTTTTTTTTTAAGAGAAATAGAGATGGGAAGAAAATCTTGATATCAAAGGAACTGAATATTTGTGTCTCCAGAAATACTTCATTTTAAAAGTTCCTTGAAAAACTTCAATAAAATTAAACCTGAGATATACTTTTGGTGGACTGTGGTGGTCCATTAACAAGAACATAATGTATTTGACTTTTACATTGTTATAAAACAGCAATCAAATTAACTAGATGCTGAGTATATTTAAACTGTAATTTCTCCTTTCAGTAGGTTATATGGTGAAATAATTTTTCTGGAGATCCCTCTCCATGCCTTCTAACAACATTCTGGTTCTTGCTACTGTTGCAATCAGAAAGTTCTTACAGAAGAGAATGTGAGGATACAGCTTTATATAACATCATCCTTTCATGTAAGAAGAGTTTGGAAAAGAAATTTCTCAGTACTCTGGGATACAAATCATGTATCAGTAGATACTTTTTAAATGACACATTGCAGTTTTCTGTGTAGAACACCCTCAGTGTTCCAAGGATAATAATTTATCTGTCAAGCTTATCCCACAGGACCCAATCTCCATTTTTGCTAATACTACTTTTTTCTCCAAAGGTGCTTTTTCTTTCAAATTTAATAAATGATTACCATAATTAATTTAAACATGGAGATTTGTTTGCAAGCTGTCCTTAGGCTGCAGTCTGTGGCATCTTTTTCAGGCCTCGCTGGTGTTGCATACCTAAAATCATGTCTGTTCTTTTGTCTGCTATATAATATCATCTCACAAACAGTGCTACCTCTCTCTACAAACTTAGGCTTACTTGGAAAATTCATTAATTGGTTTCCATTATCCTTCTACTTTGCATATTTTCCACTCTACATCTAGTTTTATGTAATTTGCTTTGCTGGGCTTTGTTTTTTTTTCATTATGCTGTGAGCTTTTAAGTTCAGGGATATAACTTAATAGGATCTGATTTAATAAGATGCTGGCAGGTAGTACAGGACATAAGTAGTTGAAATAATTGTTCATAAATGCTTTTAATGCAGATATATCTCCAGTACTTACTGTAGAGCATTTTATTTCAGATTTTCTATTTTGATCTAAAAGTTCCCTTTGTTTTAGACTCTTGCTCATCCAGCCCTGTAAAGTTAAGCACAGAAAGTTCTGCCGCAGCCAGGGGGTCAAGAGGAGATGTCATCAGCTGAAAGTCTGACTGAGTGGTTTTAATTGCTGTGTGCTATTAATTTGGTGGACTACCACATAGGACAGGTGTAATAGGACGTTTATTCAATGTTCCCTGGCTTTCAGGTATCCTTGTCATGTCTAAACAGAGCACTAACATTTCTGTCATCGAGTTTTGGGTTAGAATCTCAAACTTAAGCTAGTTTGAAACAAACAGTGTTGTGAACTTTATGATGATGATTAAAGAGAAAAGAAGTTCTCTCCTCTCCAGAACATTAATGACAAACCAGATAACATTTTCCATCCTAGAAATGAGGTTAAGCACTTTGAAAGCCAAGGCATATCAACAGAAGTGAAACTGAGGTTTTTTGAGCAGACAATCCAATCATCTCACATAGCAAGCGAATCACTCTGCGCAGTGATTTTAAATTGTGGAATGTTTTTAGAGTGCTATTGCAAACTTCATATCATCCTGAAGCATAAGCCACCATAGGCCTGCTACAGAACTGACCCTATTAGGGACAGCTGAACAAGTGACAAATCTGCACACAGATTGCCAAATTAAGTAGTACAGATCCTGTGAGTAGCTGTGCTATTTAAAACAGTTATTTCAGTTTTGTGAAATACACTTCTCTGATGATGCTCATGTTGTTATTCCAATCCTAGACTACATCCAATCACTTCAGGTCTTTAAAGCTAGCCTGGGAAAACATCAGAAAATATAATTTCTCATGCATTTGCAGTCAGCTGTAGTGATTGAATTGACACACATTTCCTTTTCCTACAATTTTTTGGATCACTTTTAAAATTTGGTCATGAATTTGGAAGAGCAGTGCCAAGCTGTTTTACACTTTCCCCACAATTGTGCTGGTGATGTTTGCTATCTTCGTCAAAGGGACATAGAACAATATCTATTTTCCCAAAATTGGAGACCCACTTTAACAAATTACAACCTTTTTTTGCACCTCAAACCAATCAGATCTATGCTGGAGCAAAATTCAATGAGCAGTCCTCACCACACATCCCAGGCCACTAAGCCACTGGTACTTGACTTTTTTTAAACCTTCTGATAAAGAAATAATGACATTTCAGCATACAACATTATTTAAATCCAGGTTTGCAATGTAACTTCTCATGTTTTTAAAGTTTTCATATTTTTAAAATCTTTGTCTTCCTCTTCATGGCCAGGTAATTTTGCAGAATGGAATGAAAGGAGGATATGGCTATATAGTTACTTGTTTTTACTTTCTAACTTGCCAGTAAAAAAGTGTCATTGCTTTTCAGGATATAAAATTGTGCTGCAAAGTTGGAGACCTGTGGAAGCTCTGGCGTCTGTTTAGTGTTTCTCAGACAGATCTGGACTTCTGTTTCTACTTTGTGTCCAGCCACAACCGTGTGTCTCCAGCACAGATGATGGACAGGGAGAGCTTAACCTTTGCCAGCAAAATATTGTTTTGCTTTAGCCAGTTGAGGTTGTGTCTGCGAGCTGACTTGTCCTTACTGTGACCTGCTTTATACCTCTCAATTCTGTCTAACGAAAATGGGTCTAGATTCTGCATATGTTAGCTAAAGCACTTTAAATGTTTGTTTCACGTTATCATTGGAGCCTTACTGGAGCTGTTTTTAATCCTTTCAAACATGGTTTAATAGAAAGCATAGAGAAGAGAACAAAGTAATCCAATCTCTATTGCATCAGAGGATTTGCATCAGTGATGTAGGATAGGCAAAGGACACATCCCCCAAAGCTGTAGATCCCCTATTACAGGACTTGCCTTGTACATGCTGGAGCAGCAGGAGCTGTCAAGTCTTCAGCTGCCCTCTACCCCACTGCTGCTGGCTCACAGAGCAGTTGTGCTTGCTTTGAGCCCCTAATGTTTGATTCCCAAAGGGATCTTCACCCTGCAGTGTCTCAGAGACATGGTGGGTGGAGCAGCTACTTCCTTGCTTCTCCTCACTCTCAGGCTGTGCCCGTGTTGGAAAGCACCAGTAAAAAGATGTCTGTGTGGGGAAGCCATAGGGATGTTCCCTTTAAGTGTCTTTCAGTTTTCCCTCACTGAAGCCTGACAGAGACTTCATTATTTATAATTACTGTAATTTTCGGTTGCTGAGCTATAACGCAAAATGCCTGTGTGGATATTTTTATACATCTACACTATTGTCTGGAAGCTGGGGACTTTGTAAAGATGTAACTTGTGAATTCTGGGTGATGTTATGAAGCCATTGTATTATGAATGCTTTGATATGCATGTGACCCATGATAAGCTCTTGAGGCAGAACAGGGCAGAGGGTTGGGTGAGGAGGAGGTAAAGTGGCTGCGCTTCAGAACGTGGGTGTGGGGATGTGAAAATTCAACCTCTAAAAACTGCCTGAAGAGCTTGGAGCAGTTTTATCCAGTCACTGGAGTTGCAATAAGCAATTGTACTCATTATTTAGTATTCTAACATTTGCCTTGAAACACTGTTTTATTGGTTAATTATATAGCATGCCTTTATGTGTTCTCCCTATATAGAAAATATTTCCAAAATATGTCATAGATTTCCTTTTCCATTCCCTGATTTAAATTAAACAGGAGAACCTTAATGTGCTGTAGCCATCTTTTAACCTTGCAGCAGAGCACTATGGTTGTGTTAATATTTTTTGTGAACTTGATAGTTTTGTTCAGTACCAAATTAAAATGCTAACAAATGAAAAACACTAAAACAGAACTCAGTAATGCATCCTGTGTTACTGCTTCTCCTTTGATGAAATTATCTTGTTGTTCTAATGTAGCAGGATCAGCTTTACCTTCCACTCCAAAATGTCATCACATTGTAAATAGCACATGCAACGTTCTGTATACATACTGTAATTGCACTTAGGCTTGACTCATTCTCATGCTCCTTGTTTCACTGAAGTCAATGAGGTTATGCGGTTCAATGACAGCAAAATGTTCTCCTTTAATTTAGACTAAAATGGCAAATTACAGCTGTGAGTGCTTCTGGGAATGTAGTGAAAGTCACAATAAAATTTAAATATAATTTATGCATTGATCTGCAATAGGAAACTTTGAGTGCTCAGGAATGTTACAGAAAATTGGAGTGACTAGTGTTGAATTTTGGCCCTGTTTCTTCATTGCATTTTCACCATCTCATTACAACTCATTACAGAAATTGAGATCTGGTATTGCTTCTTACAAAAGAGGAAAGCAGATTTTATCTAGTGACAAAAATAAAAATGTTGGACTCATTCTTTACCGGAAATATTTTTTTAAAACAATAATGGAAGGGAATAAAATTATTTTTGTAACGTTGTTTCTTTTTGGACACAGATATGAAATTAATAACATTTCATAATAAAATACCAGAACAGTGACTTACTTTATCTTCATCATCATCATCAATCATCATTATTTTAAATCTGAATGAAGAGGACTTGTGATTTGCACAGGTCAGTACGTGCTAATCTGCATGAGATGTGCAACCTAGACTTGGCTTTTTCCAATCTCAGCTTTTTCTGTTCATACTATGGTATTTTCTCCTGTGACAAATAGAATAAAATGGAAGATTATATCCTCAGATTCTAACACCCAATCTAAGTGTGAAAAATCACCTACATATAAGTTTTAAAGACCAGATTGTAGGATATCCACTAGTTTTTTTTATCTAGAAGTACAGAGCACTAGCAGCGTTTGTGATCAATCGGGCACTGCAAAGAAGAGGCTGGTTTCTTAAACACACTACAACACTTGTCTGTCCCAGGCCAGAGCTGCTTCTTGGACCACTGCTGAACTTTCAGATTAGTGGGCTAGATGCTGCATCCGCGATGGGGACAGTGAAGTCGATGACCTGATCATAAAGTGAGGAAGGCTTAGACAGCCTCTGAGAAGCAGTGCTGGGTATGATGGGACAGGCACTGCTCTGGGGTACGTGTGAGGGACAGCAAGTCAAGGAAGTGGGGCAACGAGGATTTTGTGTAGCTCTCAGAAATCTGGGGAGTTTGGTTTCAGGTATATCTTATGGTAAACTGAACTGAGATATGAACATGAATTGGCGATTTGTCAAAAGTTACAGGGATTAATGTTGATTCGCGATAGAAAGGCATGATTATCTCCTTTTCTTTATGTGTTTAGCTTTATGTAGAAAAAAAATCTAGTTCTATATATCAGTGTAATATTTCTGCAGTAGTGAATACTGTGCATAGAAAAAACTGGACAGATGAACTGCACTGACTCACCTGTACATAACTACTATTAATACCACAGTGCAGGACCTCCCAGTGAGTGGGTGGGTGGGTGGGTGTGTAGCATTAACCTGGTTTTGCATGTGGAAAAGTGGAACATGGCACCCTTTCGGTCCAGTTGCTTTCTCCTGCACTCTCAGAAGCTGTGTGGAGCTTTCTGAATGCATGCTAGGGAACTGTAGTTTTATATGGGCAACTCAGTTCCTTTTAAAAATTCATAGAGCAAATAAATGCCCCAACCTATGGCTCTACTTTTCACCTCATAGAGACTAAATGTAGTCTGGGTAAATGTATGAAAGGAAAATGTAGCTTTTTTTCTTGTAGCTTGGCCACAAGAAAAATAAATTATCTAATTGATTGGGTCAAGAGGACCTCAGGGACCCCTGCTTGGATGAAAACGGAATGTCATTTACAGCAGAGATAGGAAATCTGATCTAACACAGAAAAAAAAAAAAAATCAGGAGCCTCAGAGATTCAAGTTAAAACTAAATTTAGAGGTAAATGTGAATAGCTTAAGCTGTGGAAGGCCAAACTTTGTATGCTCTGAGGCCATAGTCATTCCCAGGCTGATAGATAGGCCAAACCACTATAGTTATACTGTCTATGAAGAAGCAGCCTTCTTAGGAAACTGGGCTCAATGACACCAGAATCTCTCACTGGCTTTTTTAGCTGATCCCTCCACCCAGCTGTCAAATCTGGCAGGCAGATAGGTAAAGTCAGAGTCGTGAACTGATTTGATTTGTTGGCAGTTGGTAATTGAAATGAATATGAATTGGTGATGACAAGTGAAGCAACAACAATTAAACCAGCCACATCTTCGTATACACTGGAAATTGAGTGAATGCTGTTGTATTCTTTCAGCTGCATTTTGCAGAGGAAACTGAACAGTATATTCTTTATACACTATGAGCAAGCCTGGAGTACTGTTGAGAATATAAGCAAGAATCTAAAATCAGTTATCATGCCCATAATACCAAGTATTAAAGCCTTTTGTGTCTCTCCTTCCCATACTAATCTTTATATCTTTTCTCACAAGTGTTCAGGTTCAAGTCTCCAGTAGGATTCTCCTGGCAGGCAGAAATCGGTGCAGCTGCCTCTTGCAGATGGTCATAAACATCTAGTATTGGTCATGGGGCTGTGGCAGGTGAGCAGGGTGATTATGTCTGATGAGTTACAGGCTCCACTGATGACCTCGTGGGAGGACCAGAGCCATGGAACAAATTCGTGCAGGCAGCTTTCATGTGTTCAAGAGGTGGGGCAGAGAACCAGGCCCCCGGTGGTGGTGGAGCTGCAGGCAAGGCTGGGCAGCCTCGGGCTCTGTTGAAGAGGTGAGTGCCTTGCACAGCAGGAGATTTGAAATGCGAGAGAGGGAAGAACCAGCTATCGCTGACAGCAGCTTGTGGGTTGTGCAACTATAAAACACTAAAGGCTTTGCTCATTCATATTAATTAGTCACACAGGTTTGTGCGGGACAATTAGAGTCACTAAACCTATGGGTAATTACTTATATAATGTACTTCCATGTCTGTCTACCTATACAGAGAGCTCTCTGTAAGTATAAAAATACTGATAGTTTGCTATGGCTGAATGATGCAAGCCTTTATTTTAACTCTGAAATGGATTTTTTTTTCCTAACTAGGATATTAATGAGCCCATAGGAAATGCTTGCTTTTCAGAAAGTCTGTAATTTTTTTAACAGTTTTCCCTGAATTAATTGGCAGAAACTGATCTTGACCTCATTTTCCAGACCTTGGAAAAAATGAAACTGAAGCAGTTGACAGCTACATAAAAATGACAGCTTTGCACAATAATTTATTAGTTAATTTTTCCTACTTGGAGATGACTGTCCTTGTACATGAGGGTTATTAGTATTTTTCTGTTATCTGCATTTTCCATTTACTCCTTATAAACCTGCTATTAGTGTTCTATACATTGCTTTAGTCACATAAAACTTATTTTGTTTCTGTGAAGCTGTTAATTATTTTTCTACACAAGTTTTTAGTGGGCCTGCAGGAAGGAATGGTTCTCATTTTGATTTATTTTGAAGTGAGATTCCTGAGGGCTGGATTCAGTAATACAATCCATTTGTCTTAAGCACTGCAAAGGCTCATGGCAAAGCTCTAAAAATCAATTTTTTGAGAGATAGAGAGAATATGCATAGCTGTACAGTGGTTTTAGTAGTCCAGAACGGTGAAGTGTTTTCTTTTTTTTAACCAGTCTCTAAATGGTTATAGATTTGTTTGTTTTAATAGGATTATAATCAAATATTTAAGTCTCAGAATATAGACCCTGTAGGCAGAAAAAAGTGGACATTGTTTATAAAAGCAAGTAAGATATATTAGTGAATTCAAAATAAAATCCTATTAAAACATGTTGATTAGAATGTAAGATCTTTCCTACAGAGCTGTAGGAGGCATAAAACCAGGATTAGAATGTGGTGTTAACTAGAAGTCATTTAATGCTGTGGTTCTGTTCTGAATAAATACAAAATATGAGTGGCCTGGCTGTCAAAAAGTGAACTTGGAAGCAAATTCTGGGATAATTTGAAAGGCTGGTGGCACAGCACATTCAGAGATGGGGGCAGGGGGAAGGAGATATTTTAGTCTTGATGGTATTGCCTTGAATTCAGGTGTTTCCCCAGCGCGGAGCTGCTCTCAGTAAAAGCTCAGCTGATGGCTGGGACGGAAAAACCTCTGCATCCTGCGCAGGGTCTCTGAGAGGTGGCCCTGCCTGCCCATCTGCTGGGAGCTTTGCCTGTGCTTGTCTCCTCTCTGGAGCTCTGTCAGGCCTCTGCCAGGGAGGAGGAAGGTGCTGGCCCCTTCTTGGGTGTCCAGCCAAATGCTGGTGCACAGGTGGCTTTGCTTGGTCGCCAGCACAATGTGAGCCCCATCTCACAGGGTTAAATCAAATTATAGAGGTTTGTAAAGTAAGTCACGTTGTGAAATGGTTTCCAAATTTGTGATTCAAGTTCGGGAATGAAAATGAGGTTCAGGGTCCTTTGAGTTGCTCAGCCCTTTCTGTAGGGAGAGAAGTTGTGGTGTGAGACAGGTTGACTGTAGATTTGAGTAAGGCCTGACTGTAATAATCCTGAAAAATAAATGGTGAAAGTGTAATGGTAAGCCAAACAGAATGAAGGAACTGAAGTATGATTCTGACTTGCAATACAGCAGGGGACATTCCAAAAGATCCAAAAGATTCTGTTTTGCAGAGCTACTGTGGGACAAACACTGGATGTGCAATATGTGTATTGGTAATATTTTACATAAATCCTTGAAATGTTAATATTGGAGTTGATTTGTTTGAACAGATTAGGGATATATTCAGTTCATTGAAAGTCTTCACATTATTAATTTCTAATAAAGCTGAGAAATAATATAAGTAGACTTTTAATTAACCACGAGAGACCTAATCCAGGCTTCAAAAATGTATTTGCATGGTTTGCAGAAACTTCTGGGAACAAAAATATGTTCTATATATATATTCTAAAAAGAAAATGATAAGTAATGATAAGTAGATTGGAGAAAATCAAAAAGGTGATTTAGACTCTGAAATAAGGCATTGATTTTTTTTTTGAGAAATTACAGGGAAAAAGTGGAGGCTAAACTTCTACTTAATCTCCTAATCAGTATTAAAAGTGAAGAAATTCTGGAAAGAATTCAGAAAATGGTCCTGTGAATTGAAAAATAATCTACTGCAACCCTTAGAAACTGAACAGAGTATTGAATGCATTTTTTGCATTGCTTATAAATTTTCTGTTAAGTACAGGGGTGATTCTGCTGCTCGTAGTCCTTTGGCTGTTTATTTTTCTTCTTTTTGGTGAAGGATTTTCATATGTTCTTTTCTAATTATCTAGTTTATCAGTTAGGTCTCTGAAAGATCCCTAATAAACAAATTTACAATATCATACCAATAATTTAGCAGTTCCTGAAGTAAAACGAGGTTGGGGTTTTTGTTTGTCTACAACTAATCTTCAACTAAATTTGAGATGAAAATAGTAAAAAATACTATTATAACCTATACTATGAAAATATCTGTTATTTAATATACATGTTATTTCATATATATATAGAGATATCTGTTATTTCAGATAAAAATGTGGGGTTTTTTTTGCAGAGGACCATCACATAAGTGGATCAAGCATTGATGCTTGACAACAGCTTGAAATGGGTTTGGATTTGCTGGGACAATTTGGAACTGTGCTGGCTTGTGGGTGCATCTAAAGGTGTCATTCCTTGTGAGATTCTACCCTGTGGTTTATAAACCAATCAGTTTTAGAAATTTCTCATTCTTGCATAAATATTTAATTAAATATTTATTTACTATGCAAAGATTTGAGGACGTTGATTTTTTTTTTCATTATCCACTCATGTAGATTTACTTATCCATATTATACCTGTCTCACTTGGAGCCATGGGACAAAATGAGCACTGATGTCCTACTTTTTCTGTGAACATCATCTAAAGGACATGGTGAGGAGGTCACTTCACAGACAAAACACCTTTCATGTCCTCAGGCCCTACTTCCAATGGGAAAATCTAAAGCATCAGGAAAGTGTGAATGAATGACTGTTATACTATCAGATACATATATCACAATTAGGAAACCAAGAACAAATGCAACTGTTTCCTGGGCAATGAGGCATGAGATTAAAGGCTGATGTCCAAATGTGAGAATCCAATTAGCAATTGACTTATGTCTGCAGTGCAAAATCAAAATGCTCCAATTTCAGTTATGTATTCCAGCACTGTGTGGGTTCCTCTCCTTGTAAACTACAGAAGAATTTTTTATGAGTAGTTAAATGTGTATCTGGAATAACAATATGTAGTGTTATAAAGAAATGGCATATGAAAAGTAGTATAAAAGTGGTGCATTCTTCCACTTCATGTTTTCCACACTGAACTCTGTACACCAGGGCCTTTAGTGGTGCAAGTTATTATGGATAATGACTGCAGTTTCATAGCTTCTGATAAGTTTAGGGATCAGCCAATTCAGTAGTTACACATTGGGTAGGAGAAGCATGTTTTTGAGAGGATGCTTGCAGTATCAGACTGCAGCATTCTGCAACGGTAACCAGTTCTCCATAGTCTAATGGTGCTTTGGACATTTCTGTCATGTTTTTCCTAAACCTGAAGTAAATAGAGGAGAAATTGTACTGTTCCTTTTTATGTGTTCCATGAGAAGTGAACCTATGAAACTTAGAGATTGCTTTATGAGAGGAATGTGGTCATGTTAAAAACTTGAGAGATTTTGGTGGGGGAAAGACTTGAAGGTTATAGACTAATTTAGGTAGAGGCTTATTTCACAGGTCATTTATTTGGATGATTGGGATTTTACAAAAGGAGTCTGGGGAAATTCATTAATTTCTTTGAAGTGACTAAAGTGTATGGTTTTATGATCTCACTTTATTGGGTAATGCACCTTTCTGATTTCCTTTTAACAGCTCCCCAGAATGTATTTATAACTTACAGGATCATGCCCAAGCTCAGTATCTAACCATGTATGTTCATTGCCTGCATGAAATAATAAATGATAGGGTAAGAAGAGTATTGAGCTGTTAGTTGCAGGGATTAGAAACCTCTTCTTTGAGCAAGAATAAATACAGCTGATGCAAGGTAACTGAATTCACACGTTTATATTCACAGAAATACTGGGCATAGATTGTGAGACATATACATGTAGAGAGGGGAAAATTGAGTACATATGCTAGCCTTTCAAACAATGTAGAGGATGTGCATTTAAATACACTTACAGTAGGTCTGCACAGTTGACCTAAACACCAAATAAAAAAGCATCAACCAGATGTGACTCTGTATGCCTCGTAAACCCTACTGAATAACTGCTTTTATTGTTTTGCACACAGTGCCTTGCTAAATGTGATTATGGAGATCTTAAATCCACATTAGTTTAGGGTAACGCAAAAGAGCTCTGCTTAAAATCAGCAAGTAAATACATTCCATGTTAGTAGAACCTACATTATCTAAGCAGGGCCTGTGATTTTTATTATTGTGGTTGCTTTCATCCTAAATTGTATAATTAAAATGTTCCTAATTACTAGCTTATTAGAAGGGGCTTTGAATGAAGCAATTGAGAAATTTGGATGAGGAAATAGAACACCTCCATGCTTTCATTGTTCTTTATTCTTAGTGATACTTGGTTCATCCTCACAAGCTGTCATTGTTTGTGGTCACTTTGTTGTAAGGTTCTGTTCTCATCTTGTCATGACATCTGCTCACAGTCTGTGTTACGGATTTCACTACAGTGTCATTTTTCCTGATACTGTCAAAGTCTCTTTAAAAAAAAATACAATTCAGAAGGTAACAAACGTAAGAGTTAGTGATCATAGTCTTTTATGTGAATTTTGCCTTGCTAGATTTTCTGGGTTTATACCATGAAACAAAACTTCATTAGAGACTGTTTCATTACTGTGACCTCTCCTGTCAGTGTTTGCTGTTTTGCAGTATTGCTGCAAAAATTTACAGTGAATGAGAACCTCCTGGAAGTAGTCAATGTCAGTCACCACAATACCACTGGCTCTATAAAGCTGCCAGAGACTAAGCTCCATTTTCCTCTTCTGTTCCTTTCCTGATGCAATTGCGTTTTCTGAAATTCAGACCACCAAACTTCTTGGGAAAATGTAAGATTTCATGCTAAATTTTACCTTACTTTCACTCCTCCTGTTATAATTTAGGGAAATATACTCAAGAGATTGGGAAAGGGTTTCAGATAAGGTGTCAGATGGAAATGGCAACCAAAGAATTTGGCTCTGAGTTCATGGATGTTGACGCTTATAGACAGAGCCTCTTCTATTGGTGGTACTGCTGGTACTGTTCACTATGGCTTATGAAAAAGCATAATACAGGGAATGACCTGACTGGTTTTTTAACCCTTTTTCCTTCTTTATACCTGGTAATTCATTCTTTAAAACCCCTTCTGCTTAAACTTCAGCTTTTAAAATTTCCAATAGATAATTTTTTTCAAATTAATTTTGCTAATTAATGTACCCAAAGTAGATTGAATTTGTCTTTGGATATAAACTGCATGAATCCTTGTCTATACTGAACAATTCATAAACTTCTTTGTAAAAGGAAGATGGATAAAAACAAAAGATGGGAAGGAGCATCATAGGGAAGAGTCACAGGGAAGTCATCAAAGTCATAGGGAAGAGAGAGGACGGACTAACTTGATTTAACCATCCCAAGTATGGCAGGTTTTGCATTACTCTTTGTTCAAGAGATTCAGTTCATTGTTCCAAGATGCCTGGTGTTGTAATATCTGTGGTGGAGTTAATTTTCTTAATTTCCTAAGATTTCTGCTGTTTCTTGAGATGCAGGGAAAACAAAAATCAATGCATTTTAAAATTTATGTTTTCTCCATTTATTGAATAAATCATCCTGACAGAAGAGGAAATAGAAATCTCCCTGCTGTGGATATAAAAGATACAATCATCTTTCTGCTGAACCTCTAGATCTCATGCATTTTATTGTAATAGACTTTGTTACTGCTGAGACATGGAATAAAGCTTTCAGCAAAAGTTTATTTTAAATGCACTGGTTTTTGAAGCCTAAAGTAAGTGTTAAAGTAATGAAATGTTTTTTATTCGGCTTTAACAGTGGACAGTCGTGGCAAAAAGGAACTATTGCTGCATTCAGCCAGGTATTTTATAATTCATATTACTTATGCTAGTCAGGGAGAATAAGCAAGGCAGAGACAGCATAGAGATGTCTGTGATTTTCCTAGAATTTTGTGCTTTGGTAGTTGTAGAAATGAAGGTGATTTTAAGATTTTTTTTTTGTTGTTATTATAAATATTGACACCATTATTATTGCAACTTGTCATTGTTCTGTTAAATATAAATTCTGAAGCTCTGATTCATTTCAGCTTCGTTGTAACTTAGGGCCAGATTCCAAGCTCTTCCTAAAGTGCACATCCTTCTGCTAGACTGGACTGTATCAGCCTTGAGAAGTCCTTCATGTCAAGGTAGCTTCTATAAATAGCAACAGTAGTACTTTGAACAGATGGAAAATGTCTGCTGTTCGCTGGAAGGTCACAGTATTTTCTTTCATTTATTGAGATGTTTTACCACTTTTTTAGAGAGGTGTGCCTCTATTCAATCTGCTTGGTACCTAAAGGTAGTGATAGTGGACAGTTATAAATTAACCTTTGGTTTAAGGGGAGACATTAGGCAGACTGAGAAGTCACTCCCATTGGACCATCTACTACATAAAAACAGAGCGGAATTAATGTAGACTTGAGTATCTGGACTGGCGAAAGCATAACTTACGAAAAACAAACATTTCATTTTACGGGACTCTTACAACTGGAAGTACAGAGAATACTGGGAAATGACAGTGCCTGGAGGGGCTGGCACGTTGGAGATCCAATGCAACCATCAGTTGTATGACTTAGATTTTATTAAAATCAGCAGGTATTTTACTACCCATATTCAGTACACTATCCCCTGTGGTATAAAAGCTCTCAGAAAAGTACTGAGCATTTGTCAAATCTCACCTTAAATTCTGCATTTCTACGAGCTTGTTGCAGCACATAGTTTCTTTAGAATTTCAGTTGCCCATAGTAAGCCAAAGCATGTTATCAAACCTTTTGTCAAATGAGTATGCAGTATGCAGTGATGCACAATGCATGTATTTTAGATTGGATTGTTAAGAGGTTATATCGGCTTACATGGATTAATATGAAAGTAAGCTCTTTCACATCTGTCCAGAAACGAATGTTATTTTTAAGTAACACTGCAGTATTCTTCTATGTTTTTTGCTGGCAATGCCTTTCCTGCTGTTGCAGATATTTACAGCGCAGTCTTTAGGTGACTGCAGCCACTGACTACTAGAAAGTGTGAAAAGACTTGTGTAAATCAGGTCTAGTAGGAAAAACACAGGTTACAGTACTGGAAGTATTATATTAAAGGAAGTAGAAATTTAGACTTTGACATGCTATTGTTCCTGGAAATTTTTAATTTATGTAGACAGAAATTAAAAAGACCAAAAAAAGTCCATCAAAAAAGCCAAGGAAAATAAGAACAGAGTCCTAAATGTTTATGTCCTGTAAAAGGCAACCTGTTTTCTGTTATGCAATACATAAAAATAAATTTTAAAATTTCTTGATAAACTCTTTTTCCAAGAACCTCGGAGGATTCTTTATTCTCAGCTTTAATTGCAGTCCTGGCTTTGACACACAGGCAGAGTCAGTGAAGGGGTGTAGTCAGTTACAAAGAAAGCCTCAACCTATTGCGGTGCAATGTGGCATCCCAAATTGCCATCATCAGGCTCATGCACTGAATTCAGTGCTTCACAGTGGTGGTCATGGTCTGTCTAACACAGGAGACACTGCACCAGAGGAAAGCTGCAGGTCTCATATCTGTTCTGTGTTTGAGCCCTTCCAAGTTAAGATATTCATCTAATCCTTTGTGTTCTAAATGTAAAAGAAATAAATAATCCTGAAAGTAAAAATTAGATCTCCCTGACCTTAGGTGACAGAGCTCATGGGCTACAGAACTCCTCCTCACTTTGTTTCATATCCATAAATCTCTCTGGAGAGTGAAAGAGTTGGAACTGTGCAGGTGAGCACTGTGATACCAGGTGATATTGGAGATAGGCCTGGATTTTGGGTGGCTCTAATGCCTTTCACTTTGGAAAAGCATAAGTACACTTCTGGCTCAGACCTAACTTCCATGCACTGAGCTGGGTGGGCTGTGGGGCCAGGGCAGAGCTCCGATGGAGGGGCAGGCCTGGCTGTGAGCATGGCGCCGCTGCTGCCTGCGGTGTCCTGTGGCCTCCCCCGGCCTGGCAGGGCCGCTCTGCCTTCGCCCTCAGGAGCGCCTTCCCCACCTTGCTGTGCCAGGGGAAAAGCCGTGAGGCTGCAGTTCGTGCTCTGAGGAGCAGCAGAGGTGCAGAGCAGGGACAGAAGAGGCCAACCTGTGAGAGCCATTACAGCAGAGCGTTTGGGGGCTCTGGTGTTGAGCATCTGAAGTAGTCATGGCCTGCTGTTGTTAGGTATTGAAGATTTTCCCTTAGTGGCTGAACCAAAACCCTGCTTGTTAGCACAGACCCATACCAGGCTTTCTAAGGGCAGACGCAGCCTTATTTAAAAGGAATCCAGATAGGTGCTGGTCTCACAAAAGGTCTTTATTAACCAGTAAACCGAACCCTTGGTAACCAGAGTTGCCAGTGTCTGTCAGAAATAATAATCTAAAAATGGAGATAGCTGCTGCTTTAATAAATATTATCTTCCAGTGAAACATTTCCTAGAAGCTAAAACAGGAATATATTTTAGGAGATATTAATTGTGCTGTAAGGTTTCCTGCTGATTTGGTTTATGGCCTCTGCTCTTCTCTATCTACAAAACTTAGGTGGTCTTACATCATTCAGTTGTTCAGCGATGCTTATGGCATTAATAATTCTCAGATGGTCCTTGGGAAAGTTGTATAGCAGGATAAATCTTATACGTGTTACTATACTGTTTGTCAATAGGGAATTCCAGGCTTCTTAGAAAAAGTATTTCTCTATTAAAATGAAGATAGGTCAGGAGCACTGATTGTATGATGATGGATGCTGAATGAAAAGCTTTAGAATAACTAGAGATGTACATAAGTTATGTGTTGTTACCCATTTTCTCTTGAGTTTTTTTCCCCTCATAATTTCTGGATGAATCTCTTTTTTTGGCAGGCTCCCAGAACAGCAAGTAACTAGGCTGTTGGACATATGCTGTTAAAACTGATTGTCCGTGGCAGTGTTCAGACAATTTATATATTCCCTAAAACTTCTTTTAAAAGGTCTTTTTGTTCACCCTCTATCTTAAAAAACAGTTTCAACAAGCATACTGAGATTTTTGATTTACTGGTATAAGTGATGTTTTAAATGTGCTGGTGCTTTCACAGGAGGATGAAAAATATACTCTTTTGTTATTTTTTTCCAACCCTGCCTGTGATTTCTGGTATAAAAGGCAGATTGTGCTTTTGCTCTACAAAGGCTTCTCTGAAATTCCCAATGACATTTAGGTATGGATTAATATTTTGTTGATTTTTTTTTTAGGCTAAGCGTTACTAAATACAAAGTCTGAATATGTTGGAAATCTTATTCAGAGATTATTCATTCTTATTATCTGTAAAAGTATCTGTCAGTCTGTAATTTCATTATGGTAAAATAATCAGCAGTTATATACCTGACTGGGATTATAAAATACTAAGAATCTATGAATGCTACAGTTTAATAATAGGATTACTAAAATTCTGAGGGTTCTGTCCATCAATTGTTCTACAGAAAACAACAGAGGTGACAAATTTGGGGAATGCTGAATCAGAGCTGAAATATTTACACTAGGAAAATGCCAGACTAAGCTTACAAATATTTTGTATTCAATAAGATTAAAGTTATATGGGTATATATTCAGATCGGGTATATACAAAGATAATATTAACCAGTCACCAGACAATACTGCATCCTCCATCCTTTTATCCAGACCTTTGAATTATGGTCTATTCTGTAATATGGAGTCAGACAGTCTTGACCAGCTACCCTGTAACCCTACTATGCTTTTGTCATGTGTGCTAAGTCAGCTAATAGGCTTTTTCAAATACCTTCTGCATTGTTTGATAAAGAAGCAAATGGCTTTGTGGTTCAGCGGTGCAGATTTTTGAGTAATGAAATTTCTAATCTGTGTGCATTTAGACAAACTTGATGACTAACAAAAGTAGGAAATACACAGAAATTACAGCCCATAGAATAGCCTAAACATGGTCACCTGTATTGGTGCCTTTTGCTTTATTGTTTCATTCTTCTAAGTGCTCTGTTGCTCCTGAAATACACACAGAAAGTTGAAGTTCTGTGTGGTTTACATATTTATAGAATAGATGTATAATGGCTGATTCTTAGCACCTCGACTGACATAATCCTCTCATGCAGTGGGCAGAGTTTGATCCTTGGAACCACTGATTTGCATGACCTACTTATGCACTAACATGTAGCTGGAGTTACAATAGAGGTGCTATGGCATGACATTATAATGACAATATAAGGCTCCAGGTGCCCTCTTTAGACAGACAGAGCTTTCAAATTAATACCTTGATACTACATATGAAATGAAAAGAAAGACTTTTTCCCTAATAATGTGTACAAAACCTGATATTTTTAACTGCATATATGTGCAGTAAAATGAAACCTAATGTTGACATAGCTCTGAAGTAAATGAAAAGATGATTATATCATTGCAGGTATTGACTAGTGTGCATTTAAATGACTTACAGATTACATTCCTCTGAATATATTCTACAATTCCAGTTGGTTTATGTTCCTTTAGATTTAAAAAGAAATTCCCTTCATCTCTTTTCCTAGTCTGTTTGCAAAAATAGAAATATACCAAAATGTGAAAAAATGAAACCTTTCCAGTAAACATGACCACGCATCTACTAGACTCCACCCTGAGGTAGGACATATATACATTATGGTTAACCACAATGTTATCAAGTGTTTTTAATCAATACTTTTGTTCTGAGTCACTGTTCCATTAGTGACTTGTGTGATTTTAACTCAACTGTTTGGGTCAAGGAGCCTGTGCAGACCTTAAGGTTTCCAACACCTTTCTGAGCAATCAATAACCTATCTCTGCAAACCAGGAATTTCGGCTCTATGGAGACATGAAAGGAGCATTGCAAGTTTGAAATTAGAAAATAGCTAACAAAAATTTTTATATCAAGGCAATCAGGCAAGTCAAGGCAGATGAAAGATGTTGACTGCTCCCCATTCCTAATCTCACTGCTCACAAAAGTGTCTCAGCACCACCTTCAGCATGTTCAGTCACTGTAGTGGGAAATGTTTTCCCTCCTTGCTTATCATGCCCTGATGCAATTTTAATTCTGTAGTTATATTCAGTCCCTTTAAATCTAATATGTCAGGTTCTGTTTTCTTCTCCAGAAATGTTAGACCTGGGATATGTGCTTAAGCCATTTCCATATAATGTCAAGCAGGGCTCATGGGGTCTGAAGTACTTGGTGGCTTCAGTGCTTTGAATAGTGATTGAAACAACATAACTCTCACAGCAAAGTGGGAATAAGCAATGTTTGTGCACAGCATATTACTTAATTTTTAATTAAAGGGAGCTTGAAACTGAGGGTATAATTGGTGAATGGTAATCCTTGGCTACTGTACAGTGTTTGCTGCCTGGGTGGGAGTTTGAAGCAGGGTTCTGCGTGGGCAACTCTGAGTTTGTCATTGTTCTGCCCTGTGGTGATTTCATCCAGAGATACTGTACATTCAGAATTACACCAGATGCACCAAGAATTAAAATGGAATTGTCAAAATTTAATTTTTTTTTTCAAATTAGACACTTCAATTACCTGGAGCATTTGTTGATCCTCTAGGGAAGGATATATCTTTTGATGATGGTATTTCATCAAGATTGTTCTGTAAGTGGGTAGGTATTAATCTAAATGCAATTTATTTTTGTATTTCAGGATCATTCTCTTACACTGTCCAAAATACTTAGGCTTTAGACTTCAGCTTTGAGCTTACATAGCAGGAGACTTTGAGAACACTGTGATTAAGGTTCATTTCATACCTGTAATGAATACTCATAAGTTATGATCTTGTGTCTTTGCAATGCACAGAAAATTATGGAATGAAGTAAAGATCCAAGTTCTGTTAGATCATTTTTGTGCTAGCTTTATGGAATAAAAATAATCATCTGCATAGAATTAAAAACATTCAATTGCACTTTTATCCATAAAACTGATAAGGTTGAAGGATGTACAGTTATTACTAAATCTAAAATGTGTCTTTGAGTGTCAGTGTTGAATTGGTTCAAATTATCTTTTGTTTTTTCTAGAATTTTTCTCTAAATAGAATTTCTATTATGTGTGTAAGGACATATTTGGTTTTCCTTGTGTTTGGATTTTGATATTTACTGGTGGTGGTAGAAATGCTTATTATTTGCTGAAAATTACCAGCACTAGTGGTCCTGTGAAATTAATTTTGCCATGGTATTTGATTCAAGATGAAGTAAAAAGTGAATTAGTCACATGTCCAATTTTTGCTTCCATTACTTTGCTTCAAATACTTCATCATATATTGCCGATGCATATTCTCCTAAGTGAAAACTGCAGTTCAACACAGCCTGAAAATATTCATGTGGGTGTGATGGATATGCAATACACCTGGAAGGAATGTCAGCTAGTTTATATCTGAGCTGATGCATCGTGGACTTCTTTTTAACATAATCTTTCTTTAGTGTCACTTTACTTGGGCCAAAATCAATTTTATATGGAAACTGTTTTACAGCTTGTCTAGAATGAACTTGGTTTTGATTTGTTTCCTAATAATGTGGTCTAGGTTAGCAGCTGTGAAAGCTGCCTTTACCTGGCAATTTTATGGTTCTTTTGTCAAGATTAAAGAGATAAGAAAGGCAAATCCTCAGGGAACTGCTAAACATGCAGTTTTTTAGATTACCAATGAGAGATGAAGTGGAAAAGTTTGATCCTCATGATGTAGTGTCTGTTCTGTAAACAAAGAAAATCTCATCCACAGATGTTTGTTTGGACATTTTCCCTGAAAGATATTTTCATATATGAAAACCCTAAAAATTCCAATGTATTTTGTACCTCGGCAACCAGAAGATGTGCAGGCACTGTCAGAGAAATGCTGATCCTACATTTCCTTATCCTGTCTTTAATGCAGAGGACACAGTTATGCTGTGTTGTATCTTTTATAGAGATATCAGGGTACTTCTTACAACATAGGAAGAAGAAATAGAAGATTCAGCAGGACAGGAACTTTTTATGGTAGTAGCCAAAACAATAAAACCTGGCCTAGAATTACCACTTTCCAGCAGCAGTAATTCCAACAAAGTCATAAAAATACTGTTGAGCAGCTTCCACATGAATAGATAGGAATATAGAATAGTCCCTTTAAAGTTGAGGGTTAAGGGAAAAGGGATAATATTTAATGACTGCTATTGGCTGGCAAAATGCTGCATGTAAATGAATAGAAAGGAGTAATCACTGGTTGACGTGTTGCTTGGGTTTTTTGTTGGTTTTTGTTTTATGTCATCTCTTTCCTAAGTTGATTCTAAATGTGGAACCTCTTGAAATCCACTTGTAAGTGATGTGTATACTTATCCTATTATTCATTAAAAGGATTATTTAGTGTACCTTTTGTTTTAAGCTTTGAAAATGTACCCTGTAGAACCTAAGCCTCATTTTTTTTTGTAAATCTATTGTCAAAGTCATCCACATATATGCAATGAAATTCTAATGTATGAAGCGAGATGGCCTTATGCTGTCAACAGTGCTCTGGCCACAAGTTCAAAATACAAACTGCTATGAAGAAAACTGGCTGTGTCCCAGCCAAAACCTGAACAGTGTCTGAAAGGAAGGGACAAAGTCAACAAAGAATTAATCCAAAATAGGTTGCAATACTAGCCTGACCAGAAGACATTACAAGTTCCCATGTGAGCTCCCAAGCAGTTGTATGTTACCTGTAAGTGCTTTGGCACAGTAAGGAAAGGACCAGACTGGCCATTCCCATGGTGTATTTCAGTGTACCACCAGTGGTTAGCATGGATGAATACACAGCCGTGACATTACTGAGAACTGGGCCTGTCTGTGGTTCTGTCTTGCACATTTCTGCAGTTCTCCTTAACATATAACAGCATTCAGTGCTCGTTTTGTATGGATGGATGTCAATATCCTCTGAACTTGTATAAATAAACCAAGGAAATGCAGTTTCTTTCTAGGGGACAGAGCAATTTAGTAAAGTGAAGTGTCACTTCTTTGCTCTGCACTGGAGGCATTACCATTATATTAAGCTGAAGATTGGTGCAGTTTGTTTGCCTCGCAAGCTTAAGAGCAATTTCATGCCAGACCTGTGGCCCTCTGCAGAGGGCTGACACCAACATATACATATGTAACTGCAATTTTAGTATAGCTCCTGAAGTTGCCATCATGAAAACTGTATTGGGTCTGTCCTTTAATACCTTGACTACAAGAGATTATTCAGTAGCAGAGAGACGAGGCACAGCCAACTTTTGCCATGCTTGTGGCATCTGGACAGCTGTTTATAACTTTGAAAAGGTATGAAATCACCTGTTGGTCATATTGAACTTGATGGTGCAGAAGTTGGAAAGGGAGAAAAGAAAAAGACATATCCTTCTGATGACCAATAAATCCTATTTAATCCTTCCAATTTATTTTCCTATTTTTCGAAAGGCCTATGTGAACACATCATCAACGTTTTCCATTTTTTCTTTAAATTAATGCAAGTAGTTGGTTTGTTGCATCTCCTGCCTTGAGGATTTTCCTCTTTTTCTTTGCCTGGTTCTCCAGGTCATCATTCACACAACTTGCTTTATGTGATTACTGTTCTGTTCTCACCTCCAAGATGACATTTACTTTGAACTTGAACAGGGAATTTTGCTTTTGGTAAGGTAAGCTAAGGTTGTTTCAGTTTGTTTCCTTCTTGCCACTCCCCTTCCAAGGTTTGTAGGTTTTTGAAATCAGCCTTCTGGAAGAACATGAACCAGAGACAATCACTGTGTAATGAAGTATTTGTCAGTGAACTAAAATTTGGAAGTGAAGTTTTAGTTAGTTAAGTACTAGAGAAATACCAAAAACTACAACAAGCCCTGCTAATTTGAGATTAAGTTCCATCTATTTGAATCTCAGCTTTCAGTATTATGCAGATTTTCTGCACTAGCAATTAAGTTTAAAAACCAAGAATGAATGAAAAGCATGTTCTGATCAGTTAACCAAGGAAAGCTGAAATCTGGTAGTTTAGCACCTGTCTACAAATCCAAAGTCATTGAATAAATTTTCAGGTTGTGGTCTCATAGGGGTAAGTAGTTGGAAATTAAATAACTGCTGCTGTAACTATTTAAATGCATTTTCTGTGATCTAATTGTAAAGCTTTAGCTTTAAATGATCATCTGTGTTCCTCCTTTACCACGGCAGTGCATCCACTTAGACATAGTTGCTTAATTCATTTTGCCCTTGCTTTAAGGTAGACCAAAGTGATAGTGCTGTTGCACTGAACTGGGAAGTCAGGACTAAAAATGAGTGATTAATTTGAAACTCGGGTAAATGCTTTATAGGCTGAAGTCCAGCTGCTGTGAAGTCGGTCTCTGAAGACACAGACTGGGACTGATCCAGGCTGCAAGTGATGCCTCTTGCTGCCATGAGGGTTCCCTATATTTGTGCAAATATCTACACTTCTGGGTAGCAGTATATGGCAAACAGAGCATGTGCACTGGGATGTGTATTCCACCCTAGGCTATGCTTTTTTGCACAGTTACATATCCAGTTGCTTCAGTTTACTTTTGTCACAGAAAACGTATATGTCAAAACTGAAGGGATTTAGAATAGTCCCTTTTAAGGTGAAAGAGTAGGGGAAAGGGATAATGCTTACTATTGCTACTGGATGGCAAAATGTTGTGTGTAAATTAATGTATTTTGCCTTTTTCTGTGGACAGATGGTAGTTTAAGGTAATCCTAAAGGTTTCTTCCCGTTATGATTTTTGTAAAGCAGTACAGCAAATTATCACTTTGTACACTATTTTAATGGGACCTGTTTTTTGGCTGCTGGGTTGCTGTGCAGCACTAAAGCTATGTGAATTATAGCTCAGTGCTGTATCCTGGTGAATCAGTGTTCACAAGTGTCTGCAATCATACAGATTGTATTTCTGAGTGGCCCTCTCTGTGAAGAATAACCATTTCAGGCATCTTAATCTCCCTTCCTTTAGCAGAGGTGTCTAAAAATAAAGGCCATGGTTGTGCTTAATTTTGTGAAATCCAGCATGCCACTTTTACTTGGCTGACCTCTGAGGATCTGTCCAACCTCTTCCTCCCAGCTCGCAAAGAAAATAACTTTCCTGACTCAGGTATGTTGCGGTCTTTCCAACGCTGCTTTCCAGCTCTGAGTGGCTGAAGGGTCTTCTATTTTGTCCCCTGCCAGCCTCCTTTTGCTGATGTAGAAAGAGGTGCTATTTGCTCTGAGAAACAGCTTGATATGCACTTCTGCAGTGACTCTGGGGAACATTACTGTCCAAATACAGCAGCTGAGGTATGCTTTGAAACTGAGGAGCCTTAACACCCACCTTGGCAGGATTGACTGAGCATATTTGAAATGTCACCCTCACTGCTGACCCCTATACTGGGTCAGTTTTGGGGTTTGAAATTTAGCCTTGGCTCAAACTTCTTTCTGAAATTGTATTTATAACAGGAGAATAGAGCAAGACAATAAAATTATCTTGAAAGAAAACGTACATAAAATTCCTGGGGAAGAATGGATTAGGTTGCTAAGTACTCCCCAAGCCTCTAGTTTTTCAATTATGAATACGAAAGCAGTATGAGCAGCAGCTGAGTTGGTAATCTCTGTCTTCACTTAAAAGTCAGGGTTCAGGCATTAAGTTAGAGGACTGAGGCCTTTTTTCACTAGAGCCTTTACAGTTATACAATTCACAGTTAATATTGATACTCTGCAGGGCAGGAAATTTTACTAGAGAAAGAATATATCAAGGCTCATTCTGCTTTTAATGAAATTAGTAGAGTTCAACTGTTGCTTGTAAAAGGAGGAAGATGAGACCAAAAAACATCTATGTGTTAAATATGAACCTGTATGATACAGATTTACTCACACCATTTTGAGTATGTTAAAAAAAAAAGGTTGCCTCTTATTTTCTGGGGCATTATCTTGGTTTCAGTCTCTTCATAATTAGTTTCTATTTATGGAACAGATCAAGATAAGTAGCTTGCAGATGTCTAAAAGATACATGCTTTTGTATGTATTTTTTTGCTTTATCTTTATGCAAATGCTTAATTATTAATGCTTTTTAAAGGACCACGTGAAGTAAACAGACTTTTTTTCTGTGTGATTAATATCAACAGTTTAGTTCTTTGCTTTCATTCTCAGTATTTCAAACTGCCATAGAAAGGAGAAATTTGCTGTAATATATATAAATACACATAAAGATTAAAAGAATTGCAATCCTCATTTTTCAGTCACTTTTGTCATGATAATGGATCTGTAATATGAAAGTTCTGTTTTACAAAGTGCTGTTTCCAGCATTTGTTTGTATTTTTCATCTTGGAAAAACATTTTATTTCCAACCTGAATTCTTACTACATATTTTTAAGGTTCCTTATATTATAAACACCTCTGTCTCTCAAGAGGTTGTGTAGTTTATTGCTTTTGACTCAAAAACATTTTTTCAGGCAGTTGTGCTACTGAATTTTTAATCAAATTGTGCGTGGAATTAAAAAAAAAAAAGTAGAGTTACTATCACCCAGATCACAAAGTTGTGTGTTTACATGTGTGTTCCTCTGCAGTGTATTCTGTATGCTAGTATTGAATATTCTATTCTGTATAAATTCAGTATCAGTTAAAAGACCTTTTTAGTGCAAATAAAATGTAACTACTCCCTTTTAATGTGATGCCAATAATAAAGTGGTAAATGCATAAACCAAAGTATTTAAGGCATGTAGGTGTTCAAGGTACCATGTTAGTTTAGAAATGAAAGACACTGTGAACACAGAGATATTTCTATTTAAAGTGAGCCCTTTTATAGAGTAACAGCAACCTTCATTCTCGACCTTCGATTGACCTCGTGTACCACACTGCCTTAAAGATGGGATAATAATGGAAATAGCCTTTCCTTATAGTTTCCTGTAGAACAAATGGGGTTTAGTAGTAGCTTTGGTATTTGTGCTATGCAAAATTTCCAGTAAATTTATTTCAGTCTTTATATTTTATCTTCCATTTTGGATTATAAGGAGGGAGTGCTTTCTTAGGTTTTCTTTTCCTGTTAAACACTTACATTTAGTGTAAAGAGTGAAATCCAAATCTTTAATCATTAAAAGGCCAAATAACTGTTGAAGAATAAAAAACGTCAGTCAACGCAGTTTAATAAAATGAAATTACATTATATATTAGTGTGCATTTTTACTGTTGCATTATCTATAAAATCTAAGCAGTCTATAAATCATAGAATTATGTAGGTACTTACCATCTTAAAAGCAGCATCAAGTGGAATTGGTGAAAAATCCCCAGGGTGTAATCAATAATTGTTTAAAATAGTGAGCCTTTATGGTATTATTTTCAAGTGCACAATCTGAAATCAGAGGAAATTTACTGACAGTCGTATATTTTGTTGAAAAAAAATGTTCAGACATATATTAACCACAAAATCCATGTCTGTTGCCTTCTACAGAGTACAAGGAGAGTGATTTATTTTGAAAATGTCTTTTAGCTGCGTAACTAGGTAACTTACACTGTGCTACATGAAAGAGTTTGGACTGCATTTTGTGAAGCTGAATTCCAGTGCAATGAGTGAAGGAAACAGATGGAGTAAGAGGAGGACAGATGGGTATAAAAAAAACTACAGCTGCCATTTTCAGTACCTGTGCATTAACTGCCATAAATCAATTTATTTTCATTTACCGAAACAGGTCCTAAATGAGATTAAGCCAAAGCACTGCAGGTCCCAGAATCACTGTATGTTGAAAGTATCTATTTGTAGTAGTTAATTCAGGTCCTAAATGAGCTACATCTGAGAGCTAGTTTCTGTGGATAAGAACGTCAGCACCAGTCCAGTCATTTCGTTCTGCCAGGGAGATTAAACATCTCTCATCCCCTGGAGGGAGGATATTAGTTGGTTATTAGTTACTATATTGGACAGCTTTAATGTTTTCCTTGTGGATGAGAGGTGGGCTACTGAAGTGATGGAGTGAGTCCTAAGGGACTGCTCTGCCACAAGGTTTTAAGCAGCCTCTGAGGCAGCTCAATCCACAGAGCACCAGAATCAAGGCCAGGAGTGCACGAGGCCACTTTCTCTCTCCTGCAGCAGCTTTGAATTGCAAGACCTGAAATGGTGGTTGAGAAAATCAAAATGCTATTACTGTGTATATTGATACACTGGCAACCCTTACTTGCTGTGTGGCACATGATCTGTCACTTATTTGACCTTGGCCTAATTTGATCATCCCTGTGGTTAAACAGGAAGTTCAGCTGAGAGACAAGTAATTTCTCTGTACCCTCCCCCCCCACCAGTTACTGATAGCTTGTCGCTGATATGCCTGTCGTTGAATTTTTATATGAACACCTGTCCATTAGAAATTGGATGGTGGCCATCCAGACAATTTACATTTATTTTAGAATGTCTCGCAATTAGTGGACTTGGAAAATTGTAAAATGCAAATAGAAATCACCCTTGTATTAGAAATACAATATGATGTGAGAAATGAAGAAATTCACATCGGAATGTGTAATTGCTCTCTTTCTTGTTGAATTTGTATCAGGGAGTTTTTATGCCTAGAGGCACTACATGAAGTTTCCCTTAGATTTTGGTGCAACAAAGGCAGAAGTATGAAAAGGTCAGTAGCTTGGAATTGGTTTTCAGTGACATGTTTATCACAGTTTCTTTTAAATTTTCCTATGAATAGTTTGAATTAAAAATTCACATTTTAAAAAATTTTAACTGCTTAGTTTTGTAATTGAAAAAATATTAAGGGTTAGAATCACTAATTTTGTAACAAAACATAACTGAAATATAGTATTTTCTGATCCTATGTAAAAAGATTGGTTAGGCATTGGCCCTCAATCTATTTAATGCAATTTAGAGCTTAATATGGTGAACTCTGAAGGTTTTACCTTTGTTACCTGTTTGTAGATTACCTTCCCAATATTGCCTCATTCAAGGTGAGTTGTAGTGTCAGCAGTTACTCGTGATGAGGCTGGGTTACCTTTGTTGATGGCTGAGTCTTCAGCCATCAACATATGCTGTTCAAAATGCATCATCTTCTCCCACTGTTAAGCAAATTTCTGTTGGATTGGGATGTAGCCTACAAATTGGGCAATTAGTTCAGAAGGCGTGTGATGGGATTAGTAGGATGCAAAATGGTTTGCCTTGGTTTCATAACTGAAGTGGAAGAGAAATCAGTGGTTGGTTTCCTTCAATTAGGAAATATGAGCAATTTCAGTCCATTTTCAGAATGGCTCTATTTATGCAGATTCAAATATATCATTTTTTTATTAATTTTTTTTTGAGCTGAGAATGATAAACACAGTTGTCATTATTTTTTTCAGTGAGACTTCTTACAAAATTCTGTCTCTTCATAGTAATTGAGCCGCTTCTACTTCCCCACACCAATCACTCACCTTCCAGTCTGAGCTTCAAATAAGTGTGAAATATTTCTTTGAAGCAAGTAGGAAACAAACAGTAAACTACATGGCATTTTTAAGCTATTGATCCAAAAAAGACAGTTTAAAATCTTGACCAGGGTCAGAAGAGTGAGAAACTATTTCTTATTTTTATAATTTAAAGACGAAAAGGAATTATAACTTATTCTAAAAGTGTAGAATTGCTTTACAAATAAACTTGTATTTATGATTTACTGCTATAATTCTTTTGAAAACAAACATCCTTGCAACACACAAAGTAGTGACTGCTAAATCCCTATTAAATGTAGTGGCCCCTAATGAGTCTGCCCTGGCAGAGAACCCTTCAGTCTACTGCAGTCTGGCAGTGTGTAGTGTCAGGAGCATCTTGATACCAGTATGGAAAAGCAGTGTAATTATTTTGGTGTATATAAGTTAGACTCGAAGAATCCTGGGAAAGGGAAAAGGCCATGCTGCTGTCAATACTTCTCCTCACTAAGTGTAAGTGATGTGCAATTTCATTTGTGTATTTGATTTGTATTCAGCCCAGGCTGAGAATGCCTTTTCTCAAACTGCCTGATCATTTTGAATTCCCTGGAGGGAATGCTTTTCTAAAAGACAGCAATCGTGCACAGTGCTCTTGCTGATGAGGAAATCTGGGGCTTCTGGCCCTGACATACAGACTGCGAGAATGTGTATGTACTGCAGAGAATAGGGCTCTTTGTTAAAGACCTCCTGGCAGACCTCAGCTATTGTGTGCTGAAGGCTGTTACCCAAGGACTAAGGCTAATCTAAGTTGCAGCAGAGTAAAACACTGTTAAGTGGTCAAAGCTCAAGTGCTTGGTCTTGTTTCTACCCTCTGTGACAGATGGTGTGCTGGCTTAAATGTTTTCTGGAGCTCCCTTCCCTATGGGTTTGGTTACACTGCTCTGCTCAGCCACAGGCCACACACTTTAGCTTGTTAAGGTAATATAAGGTGGCTGTGAAACAGCTGTGGGGCACACATGGCAAAAGAAAGGTCGCAATCTTCTTACAAGTACAAATGGGAATAAATGCCCAGTATTCACTGGTTTTGGAGCATCTGTCAAGAGTTCAGTGTCCAGCAAAATTTCCATACAGGGAATTACTCTTCCCAAAGAGTTGTTTCTTCCTGTATTTTTATCAGGTGTTGAATTTGCAGTTAAGTTGAGCTTCATCAGGTAATCCAACAGTTGAAACAAATGCATTCTGAACATTATGTGCATACAATATGTGTGAATCAGTCTAAGGGACTAGTTACTAAGTTAACCAAACAGCAGATTTAATTCTGTATATGAAATTAGAATTTTATATTTAAGCTGCAGGTATCACTTTGAGGTAATGAAAAAACTTTCAAATAAAATACTTTATTCTGGTTCTGCTTTGTTATTTCACTGTTAAGTAAAAATGAAACTTAAAGTTCAATGTATTTGCTGGTGTTAACACTATTTCTGTTCTATTTGTGGGATTCTCACTTACTAATCTTAGTTACTTATCCAAAATATTTGAAAAAAAAGGCCCCAGGCAAGCACTTTTTCTCCTGACCCTGGATGTTCTCGTTGAGGTTACTGAGATTCCAACTTCTTTGAGGGGAAAGACGGGAGTATAAAGGCTTGAGGCAAGTTTTGAAATTTTTAAGCCATGGCTAAAGCTACTTTAGATCACTTGGCGTGGGCTTGAGTGAATGTAAGGGGCAAGGTGAGAGGAGGTGGTTAGGTCCATACAATGAGAAATAAACTTAGAGAAACAGGAATATGATGAAGAAAAGTGTAAATGAAGGTATAAAGACACTTAGACTGAAGACAGAATAGTGATTATTATAGATAGCACAGCAAAAAACTAAAGGAACACATAGAAAAAGAAAATTCAAGTGGAAAAGTGTTGAGAGGTTTTCTGAAGATGACACCTCTCTGACTTCTTGTTTCAAACTCTAATTCTATGATCCTCCACTACTTCTTTATTTTAATTTTCTCACTAATTAGTCACATGAAAAAATTGCAGCGACTAATCAGAAAACATGGAATGTCAAGTTTTTTGTGTGAAGAGAGGGAATGTAGGGTCTGTATCCAGAAAGATTTTGTAGAACACTTAGGAAGAAGTAAGATTGAGAGTCTGAAGATATTTTTTGAATATTTAACTCTGACAGTCAAGTGCTAATAATTTAGTGATAGAAACAGGAATCAAAGCACCTTGTTGTCTGTATATGGTTAGCAAAAGACCACCTGTGAATGAGCTAATTTTTTAAATATTCACTTCTGAATATCTGACAGCACTTTTTTCTCCCGTTAAACAACTACATTAGCAGAATAAACATGCTCTTTTTCCTTGGATACTTTAAAAGCTTATATAAATAAAATTTCCTACAAATACAAAGTACTGGCTACAGACACAAATAAAAAAGTGTTAAGCAAAAAGGCTTTGTGAGGAACCTAATTTTCTGATGATGAGTGTCCTGCAGAATGGCTATCATGATACATCCTCCTACTTAGCAGTAGGAGAGGGATGTATAACTAAATATCACAATGATGAAGATCGTGTTTAAGGCACATTCATTTTTCCCAGCCCTTTTTTTTTTCCTCCAGACACCCAGCTTGCTAAAGAATTTATCTCTGCAAAGGATGATGCCTAGTGTATGATTTATTTTGTGCTAGTTATCCTTCCCTGATATTTGTGTGACCTTACTCCCTTAACTCCATCCAAAAGGAAAGGAGGAAGATCATATGCCATTGTATATATAATGCCTCTTGCATTAGAAAGTAGGTGTTCCAATGGTTGGTTTTTGCCATGCATTTACTCAAGCCAGAGTAGTTCAGTGCACTTCAGCAGTAGTATTTTTAAGCAAGCATAAACCAGTTATGACCACAGTCATAATTGCTGTTATTAAAGCTAAGGACAGATGAACTGTTGAAGAACTAAAAACCAGCAGCTATGCATAAAATTTTTCAAATGAAATATTTTGTCGTTTCTACTTTTTGTAGCTGTTTCTGTAAATCCTGAATTGAATGTCAAGTGTTGGTTTGTTCTGATGGTATTTCCATTTGGAAATGTCAAGTATTTCAGGAGAAATTTTATTCCTAGAAGATCTTGAACTGCAGCCTTTTAAAGCAAATATTTTACTTGTGAAGCTGAATGGGATTCTAAATATATCCCATTCTAAGCTTTAAACCTTTTTTTTAAATCTTCTATTAAAATATGGGCCCAGAATTTGAAAAAAACCCCAACATCTTAAATTAATCTAAGCTAATCTAATAGAGTGTTGTGCGTGTCTGTCTTCACATGACAATGTAAGTCTAATAAATCCAACTATAAATAGCAATTTCTTTTGTAATGACTGTTACATACTGTAAGTAGGGCATCTGTATGCTACCTCAGATGAAGTGGTTGCTTCTTCACTGAGTAGCAGGAGCAGAATTTTGACTGCTTTTTAAATAGGTGTTCATTTCAAAGTTCATGCCATCCTTACTAAACTGAAGTTCTTCTGTTTAGATGAGATAATGACCAAGGTCTAGTCCTGCAGCCTACAATTATTTGAGTTATTTTTCCTTTGTGCTGAAGTCAGCAAAAATTTATTACAGGTCAGGGACTTATAACAGGCTTTTTGTGTTTGTTGAGCATTGTAATTCCATGCCAGCTTGACTTACAATTATGTTTCTGACATCTTGCTAAGTTTCTATCTGTTTTATACGCAGTGACAAAGGCCAAGTTTATTTTAAACAGAGACCTACCATAATATTTTACAGTTTCATTAAGACTTTTGGCCAGTCTGATCTACAATTTCATCTTTTCTTAATGCATTTCCATTTTCCCTATATTGCCTACTCATACTGAATTTAGAGGAGACTTTACTTCATGAAGTGTCTGCTTTTGTTACAGTCATTTTACACTTCTTTCATCATTATTGCATGAGATTTGTATTGAGTATATAATTTAGCTTGCTTCTTGCTCTGTGTTCAATCAAAACATGAATCTTCTGCCATAAGACTTTCATGAAAAGAAAAAATAGAAAGCACTTAAGCAGCGAAAGGGTGTTTCAGCATGGTGTGCCAATATGAAATGCTGTGCTTGTGTATGCAAGTTTGAATCCCCTGAAGCTTGGCAGTGTCTTAAATTTCTTAAATGGCTGATGAGTAATTGGTTGTTTATGTGAAGGGTTTCAGGACTTCTGCCTGCGGTTCATAACACAAGAGCCTCTGGCACTATTAAGACCCTTTTTGTGCTGGCTGGAAGTCCCAAGGCAGAACAGGCATGGAGTCAAAATTGCTGCAACAGACGTGAAATCCTGGCTATGCTGACTTCAGTGGGAGTTTTGCCATAGCTGACAGTGGGCCAAAGCTTTAATCCAGAAGCAGTCCTTCTTTGTTGATAATCCTAGTGTATGCCCTAGGGAAGCTTTTGCTCCACTGCTGCCACCCAGTCTGTGTGTGTTTGTGCAGAGAAGGTAGAAGTCTCTTATGGTGTCACACTGTGCCTTTCACAATCACAGCATTTCTGGGAATGAAATTGGGACAGAGGAGAAAGCATGTGTCCGCACTTAGGGTTTTCTGTCTTATTGCTTGTGTCCGGAGTCATTCCCAGGAACATGGATCAAGCACCCTGACCTGGGCAAGATTAGCTTCTTGAGACTGCAGAGGGAGGGGGTCACCAATGACTGCAGCCAGTGCCTCTCCCAGTCCCTGCCTCTGCATTTGCAGATTATCCCTTTAGTGATGCTTTTGGTTCATGAAGCAACAGTACATTCATTAATTCAGTCCTACTTAGCCCATGAAGCCTGAGTTATCCACGTAAATGTGATCTAGTGAGCCTAGTGTCTCAGAGACACTTCATAATTTTTTATGTTAAATGACAGAAGCAAATAGGAAGTGTTTGAAACTTCAGTTATGAGGAAGGTGTGTGATGCAGAACGTCAGAATTTGCATTTAATCGGTGCTGATTGAAAGAGGAAATGGTCTCAAGTTGTGCTGAGGGAGGTTTAGATTGGATATGAGGAAAAAGTTCTTTACTGAAAGGGTTATCAAGCACTGGAACAGGCTGTCCACTTAAGTGGTTGAGTCACCATCCATGGAAATATGTAAAAAATGTAGATGTGGCACTTAAGGACAAGGTTTAGTGGTGGACCTTAAAGTTTTGGGGGTTTTCATGATTCTATAAGAAGAAAACCAGCTAAAAATAAGACTCCTTGTCTTTTGGGAAAATACATTTTTATTATTTCTGTCAGGTGAAAGTATTCCCATTAGAAATATTCTCAAGTTGTCTGTTTTCTGAAAGTATTTATGCATCCCGTCTAAAACATAATTTTGCTGCTTTGTGAAATAGAGACTTTCAAAATTCAGAATCGTTTAGACTGGTACGTAATGCTCATCCTATCAAGTACAAAATAATAAACTGCTTCACAGTGCTGGAAGTTAAAATAATCTTTGCTATGTGTTACTGTCTTAAGTCTTCATTTAAAAAAATTATAAAAGTAATTAAAAATAATTTGGTGAGTCTTTGAAGAGTTGGTGTTTGCTGCCTATCTTTATATATCTCAAATGTATGAAAAGAAATTGTTGTTGTTGCTTCTGTGGTACCAGAAATTAAATTCCATGCTTGTTTACACCGCTAACAGTTAATTTCATATTGAAGGTGGAACTCAGTATTTTTATCTGTAATGAACTGAGAAGGCTCGTTAACTTCAAAGCATTGCTACAGTGGCTTATCCCTTATGAATGAGAATTTATAGGCACAGTACATGTATCCATTATGCTTATACAAGCCTTGTGATAATTTTACAAAAACCCAAAATAAAAAAGTAATTTTGCTATAATTAACTTAACAGAAAATGACCACATTCATTCTCTTAGTTCAGTCTTCACAGTACTTACTTCCTTTCTACAAGGATCATAGGTGGTGGCAACCCAAAGAGCACTTGCATGGTGGATAATCATAATTTTGGGGTCTGAATGTGAGATACTATTCTAGCTGAGCATTATTCTAGATTTGGGTCTCAGTCAGTCCTTTCAGCTACTCTTGAATCTTTGAATCCTTACAACATTCAATTCCTTCACAAAATTCAAGTATTAATGAAGTAAATAAAATATTTTTGCACCATACAGAACAATTAAGTGTGTACAAACATGTAAGATGTATTCTGAGATAATATTTCTATATTCTGATCTCTTTTGGGTGTATTTTGGGAGCAGAAATTAACTGGTGCTTCTTCTGCAATTCACAAGAAGTTCTGTTTGCATTTTATCTTTTCTGTAGCTTATAGAAACTTTGAGATGACATCCTTCCAGGAAATAGTTTTAGTTTAGGGTATAAGACCCTTTTCTCGGATATGTCCATGTGTGGATTTTGCTATTATGTATTTTCTAGTAATGCACATTTTCCCCCTAAGACTTATCTGCTTATCTCTTAATTCCTGTCTGAGCACCTTACAGTGTATAATGACACTATAAATCTTATTAGCAAGACACTGCATATTTCTTCAGAATAATTAATTACATTTTTATTGTGATGACCAGAGAATAAAACAGTTCCTATTCCACAATAATTTAACTCATTCTACTTCACTCTTCATGTCAATTCTGATTTCACATGCCTACTCCCTAAGCTATCTGAACCAATTTATTTTTTTATATGACAAAGCACTGTACACTTCTGTGCAGGTCTATAAATAAAAACCAATAAGCTGGCATCTTTTCAAATGTATTTCACACTGTTTTTTTCTAGTATACTTGCTATGAAACTTCTGTCTCTTTATATGTATTGCCTGTCTGCATTTCCCATGTCCCTCTGCCCCTTTTCTGTCAATTGACAGAATTTTCAGCTGCAGATGAAATGTAATACCTCTTCTGCCTCTGTGCTGATGGGTTTGCACACGCATTGCAGACAATTTCTCTGCTATGGTATATAAAATAAACTGTCTAGAGCCACATATTTGCTTTCACATTTACACATATTCTTTAGTATTCCTCTTTCAAGCAATATGTCTATATATAGGGAGAAAGTTGAAGACCTGACTAAAATCTGTCTCTGAAATAAAGACAAGGCTAAAAACCCAGAAAACAATGCTGGGCTGAGATCACTCTCAACTCAAAGCTCTCAATAGCCTAATCAGGCCACTTACTACATAGCAGTATCTAAGATATTTTAAGTGTTCATGTTATACTTGTACATGGAAATTGTCCTATGTTTAGATGGACATCGATGTAGTGTTTTTAAAATACTGAACTACAGAGGTCACCTGCATTGAACTGGTCTCCCAGGATTGAAGACTGGGGTCAGACTGACTGATAGCTGCCCATCAGAACAAATTGCACTCATTACTCTGGGACACTCAGCAGGTGGCTTTTGCTTTGCTTGCATGGCATGTTACTGTACCTTGTCCTTGTGCCTTGGATCTCACCCCTGATCTTTAGCCCCTGATTCCTGCTTTTATTCCTAGGGCTCCCACTTGCAATGCAATCTCGCACTGAGTTATTCTCACTTAGCTCCCTTACTGGCAAAACTCCTATTTCTCATACTCTGGCATTCCATAAGTTGTCCAGTTCTTGACTTAAGGTCATCTTAACTAGATCTTCTTATCTGTTAAACAAAACAGGAAGTTGATTAAATCAACTGTTATAAGTATTAGTAATCAACTTTGATAAAATCTCTGTATAAGTAATTGAATGCTTTCTTTAGGTTATTGTTGTAAACTGTTCTGTCAGTCACTGTTAATGGTGCTTAATCATTCAGGCTTTTTATAAATTTAGGTATTCTGACCTTAAAAAAGTAACCTGTAAGCCCTCTAACACCTAAAAGTGCTCTTTTATTTACAACCAAAAGTGATTAAGACTTGCTTGTAAACATGTTTGATTGAAGGATCTGTAAACCTAAGATGAGTACTCTGTAAGTAGTGTGAAATTTTTAAGAATAAAAAATTATGGTGGCAATATGGTCTGTTACAGCAAAAAAAGTGACAGGATTTATAAATCCAAGTAAAGGGTTACAGAGAAGTAAGGAAAGGAGTACATACTTTGGGTATCAGCAGAAATAGCTGATGGATTTCAGTTTGAATTTTATTCTCATTTGGCAAGATGCATAAGTAAAGATGTGTCTCTGGGTTGGTTTAAAATGTAAATGTGCCAACATCAAAAGTAGTTTCTATCATATGAGAGGATGGAGAAAAAGGCAACAAACAAATCCTCAGTGGTGAGGTAAATCAACATGCCCTCAAGTGGTAACAATCAGATATTTAGAGGTACTAGATCACTTCTTGTGTATTTGTCCTTTTTTATTTCCTTTTTCAGATGTTAGGCAATATCTTATTAAATTGGAGGCAAGAATAGCTCAACTGCAGAATCACTTTCTAATTGCAAACATCACTGTGACTGCTTTTAATATCAATTGAATTCATGGCATTCTTCAATATTACCAATGGAGGCAATAACAGAGTATCACAAAGCCTGGCCACGTACAATATATTGTATAGTATCAGTCTGGATGCAGTGCTCAGGTTTATCCTCAGAAACATGTATCTCAAGGTTCTGATTCTTTAGATTTATCTGTGATATAAGGGTCTCATGGGCACTACCACTCAAATTTCTAATCTGTAGAACTGAAATGTGAGATCATAATCTAAACAAAGAGAAAACACAAAACCTAACTCAACTTAGTTAAGGGCTCACTTTTGCTTTAATACTTCAGTACTTTGATGAATAAATTTTTGTGTGTGTGTGTCTTTATGAGATCTAGCATTTACTGTAGGCTTGTTCCGTGTCACAGCATGCTGTATCACTAATTGTTATTCTTGGTGAGTTTTTCACTTCCTATTTTTTGGAAGCTGTTTGAATGCCAAATAGTAACAGTCATCTGTCAGATAACAGATAGGAATCTGGAATTGCAACTAAATGTAGCTATAGTACATGCACTTAAATACTAATTAAACCACACTGACTTTGAGGTCATAATCTGAGTGATTATACTAGACTCAAATCATGAACAGATCTTGCCAATATAAAATTTTTTCATTCCTAATTTTTATCTTGCATAGAAAATAACTAAGTAGCTCTTATTCAAAAGATAATTTCTGTCTCAAAATTCTTACAACATAAACAAAACCTTTTGAAAAAATTTGATCTTCCACCATTGGAATGCTATTTGAAATCGTTCTTGTGTTATTTTGCAAAGTGTTTCATTAGTTTTATGAGGATTTTTGTAATAAATGTATGTTAGGTCTAAGGCAGGAAACAAGGCTATATTTACAGTTCCCAGAACTTCTCATTGTAACAGTTTTCATTCAGTTGCTAGGAGCTTAGCCAAACTTTTAAAGTATTTGGGATGAAATGTGTTGCATTATGATACAGACTTTATTATGTGAGAACACACTATTCTTCTCCAACTCTTTCCCTGCCTGCCTCATTCAGGTCACAAGATAGATAGTATTGATTTAACAGACAGTTTGCAAATATGTCATTTAAAGATGCACTTCATCTGTTTGTGGCCCCCTGGCTCACTGCAGCATTCAAATCTTTCTCTGAATATGACACTGTTGATTTTCTCCTAAGACTGATGGGCTCCATCAAAGTTACGACTGTTAGTGTCTATGTTTTACAATGCTCTTGTGGAATGAGTGTTTACTATTATTTCTGTTTTACAGTGTGGTAGTATAGCACAATAATATATCCTCAAAGCAGAGACCAGTTTGAGTGACTAATGTGAAATACTCATTACCTAATTTCTCAAAGAAAACAATATTTAGTATTTGTCCAGAGCTGGAGTTTTTAATACTAGCAAGTCAATTCGCTTAACTGCTACCTCTGAATTCTTGAAACTTCTGCAGACCTAAGCCTTTGTGTGCCAGACTATGTGCTCAGAATACACAGCAGTTTTGACTGCCGTGGCAGGTAGTAGGGGCAAAACTTAAAAAGAAATTCAGTTCTTGGCTCTGCTTTCTTTAGCATAAGACCTAGACCTTCTTTCATTTCTGTAGCAATGGAAAGTGGGATTACAAACATCAAGGTCATTCTCCACACAGCTGGCTTTCATCCTATGAATCTCATCTTTTCTGTGCACTGTAGTGACAAGATTTTTCTTTTTAAATTATAAAGTGCTGACTCTTGATATTTCACAGATAAGTAGGAATCAGCAAGTCATGTTTAATTTTCAATCTTATGCCCACAGAAGAAGCCATTTTATTTAAGTAATATGGTAATCTTTCTCATAATCTTTGTTCTAGAGTTTAGCTTAAAACCCCCATTGGCATTTTTACTCCAGTCACTTGCAAAATGCTCATGCTTGGGATCTACATGAAGACCAGGCCATGCCATTTTCTGTTTTAAAGTTATACCAGTATTTCAGGTCCACATTGGGATACTTTGGATTGACACGTTCCAGAATTCTTATCTGGTGATATCTTCAACACATCTTTACTAATAAAGTGATTTGATGATAGAAGCCAGAAATTTCTGAGTAAATTGACTTTTTTTTTTCTCCCTGTTCTCATGTAAGCAGCCTACTTTTGAAAATTTTGAAATACAGAGGCAAGAGCTTCTTTTACAAGGTGGAAAAGTGGGCAAGCCCACGCTCTGGGGCTAAAAGTCTGGATATGCTGAGCATGTTTAACCGCCCATGACCACGTGGTCCTGCCCTAATATGGCAAAGGAAGCGCTCCCAACTGTATTCTTGAAATGTATACTACACTGACTTAGGTATACTAACTTGCAAAAACAGTTTTTTCTGGAGAATTATTTTTAAGCTGGATCAGTTCATGACATAGTTTATAGCAGAATTTCACAAGCATTTACAGTGCTTCAAAGGAAAGGCAGGAACTTCTTAAACCAGCTTTTCTCAGAAGTCCATTGAATGTGGAATTATGAGTTAAGCACTGCAATATGACACCTAATTAACATCCTAAATCCTGTGTATTTGTGTGGTTAGTTACAAAAATACTGTCAGTTCAGGTCAGGATTAACGTTTTGTCTTCTCCAAACCCACTTAGATGGAATCTGTGTTTATGACAGAAAAACTGAGCTTTTGTATATAAAATGGTAAAGAATGGAGATCAGACATTGAATATATCCACAGGCAGAATGTTGCTGCTGCCATTGCTTGGTTTGTTTTTCCAAACAGAACAGTTGTTGGTGTAGATTAAAGTACTTAAACCAGATACACAAGATAGCATATTAACCTAAATTAAGCTTCAGGAAAATGAGTATCAAGAACAAAATGAAGAATTTTTATGCTTTTTCATTGGGACAATATGAATATGTGGTCAGTTGTGATCCAACTGAAAAGAAATCTGATCCATGAGATAAAAATGAGAAAAATCATTTCAGTGTGTGTTTTGGTTTTTGGAAATCTTCATAATATACATCTAATTAATCTTTTAAGTTGTCCCACAAGACTTTTGGAATAAGGCTGCACCCTACACTTCATTGAGAACCGCAATTCAGGGAGGCATGACCATGGCCATGAACAGAATATTGAGTACTCTGAGTAAACTGAGCCCTATGTCCTTAGAACCTGGCATTTTGGTATTAATAGGTGGGCACAGTGGATGGGTGAAAAGACTTCAAAGTTACCTTTTTTTTTTTTAGGAAATAATCATTGGGAAATCTGAGTGGCTAATTTGTTTTATTCATTTGTATCTCATATGGCTTTTGCCATCTTCTATGCCTGCTTAATGCATCTCTAGGTCACCAGGGAAGGGGACTACAGTAAATAAGTGCAAAGGTTTTTCTAATCGTTAAGTATCAGTAGGAAGAAAAGACTGGAGAACAAAGAACAGAACAAAGAAAAGATTGTGCTATGCAGAATGAACAGTTTTCTTTTATTCTTTAAATGGCAGTGTGGAAAGATGTCTGGTTCTAAAGTTCAAGGAAACTGAGAAGTTATATTCACATCCTAACAGAAGTTATAATAGTACAGAAATTATAGGGTAAAACACAGTTGTTGCTGCCTGGATGCAATGTGGTTGGCATGCTCGAGACATACTCCGTGATGATTCCCCACACCCGCAGTGTGCAACCACAGCATTTGCTAAAGGGGATGAAATGGAGGGTGGAGCTGAGTGGGGGCACCGTGGCCAGGCACTGTTGAAATCTTTGAAGGGAGGGGAACTCGATGGTACTTGGCAGCTGAGAAGCCACGTAGCACCTGTCAGCCAGGGGAGAGAGGGGAGGATGTTCTGCTGCTGAGCCAACAGCTGTGGTGAAATCCCTCTCCTTAGACGAACTTCGTTCATTATAGCCTAATGGTAATAACACACACCTCCATCCCAAAATGTCCCCAAGGTACAACCACCCCTCTCTGGGAATGTGTTCTATATTTTTTTTGACTGTATCTTTAAAAGCGAAGTGAGAGAATTTTACACCCATCAGTCAAATAAGTTATGTATGGCTAAAGTCACTCAAGCACCACCTAAACACCAAGAAATTTTATCAAAGTAGGCTGAGAATGGGGGGAGATTAGGGGAGACTCCATCGTAACTCTTAGGATCAGTCAACAGGCTGAATCTGTTTTCTCACTGATAGGGATACCTACTGGGTAAGAACCATGCTCTATATGTGCTAAATACTTTTATTGGGGATTACAGTTTGTCTGTATGTTTCTTTGAATATGTTTTTGCAGTCAGATATTATCAATGAGAATACTGGAACCTTAACCTGTCACAATTTTTATTAATAAAGAGTGTTATTCTGTCAGCTGCTGGTGTGAGTCCTTCACAGGCACTGGCAGTTGTTAGCAGGGGGTAACATATTCAAATAAAGAGGAACACTCACTAAGGGGTCATAAAGTGTCAAGACTTGCTGAAGGGTTTCCCTTATGGTGTAGGTGTGTCCCTGAATAATTCAATTGAGCAGCCCTCCAATCCAGCAGGACTGGTCAGTGAAGGGTCTCTGTAAGGGAGCACTGACAGACTGGGTGGGCACAAGGATCTCAGCTTTCCTGGGGTGCTGGCAGACAAATACAAAGAGCAGAGTAAAGGAAAGGGCAGAGAAAATCTCCCCTTTTCGTGTTACATGGTTCTATAATCTGTAGTTTATTACAGTTAAATAAAGATGGTGATGCCAAGTAATAAGTCGGCGAATCATACAGAACTGCACCCTGATGCAACTGTTTTACTAACAGTGTCTTTTAAACTATCATTCAGAATTTCTGCTGTTTTTCAATTTTATGCAACTACTTAGTTCTGTAAAACTTTATGGTTTTGTTTTGTATTTATCCTTTGTCGGTTTTTGTATTAATATAACCATACAATTCATAAATCATAGAATAGTTTGGGTCAAAGGGGACATCTAGTTTTAACCCCCCTCTATATATATGTAGATTAAAACCATTAAAAGTAAGCCTCCTTGCACATTTAGATAAACCCATTACTGAAGGTGAAAGAAAGGGAGAACCCTAATTACTCTTTCTCAGTAAAACTTTCATGAGACCGCCTGAAGACTCTAATCAAATGGAGATTTTGTCCTGCTGAGCAGCTGTCAGAAAGAAGGTTCTAAACTAATATTAAATGTCTTTCAGCAAAATATTGTCTACATCTGAATAAGAATTTTTATTTGCTGTACAATATTGTAATAAGAAATATTTCTCTTGAAGTAATCCTTCAGCAGTGTTTGAAATTATTCAGTAGATTGCCAAAAGGAAAAAGAAACCATTTAGACAGTGTAAAGTTGCAAGGTGACTCACAATTATAGACCTGCAGCAGTGCCAGGCAGTTAAATGTTATTAATTTTTGTTAGCTTCATGGAGCTTGCTTTAATGCTCAGGAAAGAAGACTGCAAAACTGAAAACATATAACTGGTTGCAAAACTACTTTTATAACCCAAGGAAAAGTAACTCTGTCCTGGAAGATTACAGTCCCAAATTTCTGAGATTCATAATAAATAAAATACAGCTCTTTTTTCCAGTGAAGCATGCACATTAATTCTGTATGTATTCTTCACCAGCAATTGGAAATAAGCTTGGTGGAATTTTCTTTCTATAATCAGAGTCACTTATCTGTGTCTCTATGGCAGTGCTGTTGCAGGCTTCCTAAAAGGTATTTGAAGAACTGCTGACGATACAGATTGTCCTGATGAGCCCATCCTGGCAACACCGAGAAAAACACACCTCAAGGAGGTTCAATTCACTGCACCACTAGAATTTATTTTAGAAGTAGCAGTTTCCCGTGCTAACTCCTATATTTCTCTAGGGAACCATAAGTAGGAACAAAGGGAAAAATCCCAGGATATGTATTTTGCCTTTAGTACTTTATCTCTGCTGCCTGATGATCTAAAGTGGTCAGCACATGCACCTGAAGAAGTCTAAGCTAATAGACCATCAGACACTCCTAGTGTATAGAGTAGTTGGAAAGGAGATACAAGGTTTGACATCTTGTGACCAAATAGCTGTATTTGTACTAGAAATCATTGTGGTTATTTTTCTTTTGAAGAACAACCATATTAAAGTACTTTAAACATTTTTCTTGATCTTACAAAGGCACTCACTAAAGCTTTTTTTTTTTTTGCTTATATAGTGAAAGTGATGTGTCTCTTCATAGCATCTCAGAAATTCATTGCAAGATTCACTGGCATTCACAGTGTCTTAAAAATGTGGTATGAACATGAAATCCCATGACAGCACAATCTAAAGTGAAGTTGCTGTGGTGATACCTTGCTATTGCTCAGGAGATGACATCAAAATTGAGTTAAAGAAAGCTATGTTAGGCAAGAATCTTCCTCAATGAGACTGTAAAAATGTTGATTTTTCAGAAATTGGAGCAAAGTGCATGGAATAGTTTATAACGTAGCTTTCACTAGCAGCATGTAGTTTTTTAACTGTGGCTAGCTCAATGACATGAAATGTATTACGGTTCCCTGTGAGATGCTGTGTGTGCTATTGTCTGTGGCTTCATCCACACCAAGAGAACACATAAGAAATCGAAAAATCTCAGCTCCTAACCTGGAAGGAAAAAAGACTCAAAAATGGTCTACATGCAATAGACCTCTGAAGAGGTAATAAACAAGGTAACCAGTGCAAAGATTTCCAGCTGGGAAAAAAGCATTAACTGCTACAAGATGTGAGGAGTGATGATATTAGAATAATTACTCTTATTACTGGGGAGAGATATTGGCTACAGAATATGTAAAATGTGCAAAATTAATACAAAAATACCTCAAAATATTTTTGACAAAAAAAAAAGCCAAGCAACTTTTCCCTCCTGCTATTTATTTTTCTCATTAAAATGTATTTTAATTATGGTATTTTTTCACTATCCTGAATAGTACTGTGCTTCAGATTTGTCCACTGTTCTGAATAGTATTGTGCTTCAAATTCTTTTTCATCATAAACCACTTTTCCCACTGCAGCATTCCCATTTTGTACATAAGAGTGGCACTAAGACAAAGATCAAAGCACACTGGTAAGAGAATGTAACTAGTGATTCCATGAGAAAGTGTGAGATCTTTCCTGGAAAGGAAGATATAGCTAAGTTGTCTTAGTATTCACTAGTGGAAATGGAGCAAAATTTTAAAACATTATTTTTCCTTTGTACATTTTTAAGAAGTTTTTTCCCAAAGAGATAAATTCTGAATGGTTTCTTTAAAATCCAGTGGAACTATTAATTCTAGCAATCATTGAATTTTGATTCAGATTCTTACTAGTATTATTATTATTACTGCCTTTGAGTCCAGATTAAATTAACCATGAAAGGAATGAATCAGTGTAAAATTCATCCCTCTGCAGAAAGGTTTTTGTGAGTTTGTGTGTAATTTTGATATTATTTCAGTTCTAATTCTTAGTGCTACAGTCCTGAGCAGTGATTTGATGTGTGTTGCTGGGTTACTGTGTGCAGTCAGGCAAATATTTTACCTCTCTCAAATTTGTAAAGGAGCTCTGGAACACTACTACCTTTCAGCAATGGCAGGTCTCTTGTATTCATTGCATATCTCCCAATACCTGGTGTTTACCTTTAAGTCCCAGCTGCTATAATGAGGTGTTTCAAAAAATTGTTGGGTCCTTCAGACTGCAAGAAGTCCGAAGATATGAGCCAAATGTATGCCAAGTCTCAAAAGTCTGTAATAAAACCAGAAAAACAAAGTGAAAAGGCTTTAATTTTTAGCATGTGATGGGAATCTCTACAAATACTTGGAGGTTGGTTATATGAAAATTCTGGGGCTCTGGAAGAGGGGTGTGGCGTGTAAATGGTACACTTTCATTTTGTATATTTCCCTTTTCTTCTTCTCCTTCCCAGTAAAACCCTAGCAGTTTTAGAGTAATCCTGCGATGGTGTAGCAATTAAATAAATGATTACTATATTGCTCCAGGCAGTGCTTGGAATACTTGCAAAAACCGGGTACAAGAAACATGCCAAACAAAAGCATCTGCTTTTGCTACTGTGGTGTTCCTTGCTTTGACTAGGAGGAGAAGAGTATGTTCGGTCATTTCAGCAGGTCAGTAATTGAGACTGTACTAGCTTTTCTTGGTAGGCTTAGTTGGTCCTGCAGACAAAATAAGCCCCAATATTTACACAGATTTTAAAATTCAGTTGTTTCATGCTGTTTGCTTTTGATGAATGTTTTAGCAAAGGAACTTCACAGGACTGTTCATGGAAGAATACAATTTAAGTTCATACTTGAGAGGAGGGTATTTGAAGAACTCATACTGGTTATAAGAATAATGTTCAGGCAAACACTGAACAAAGTCTGATACATGGCTTAATTAGTTTCACAGACTAAATTTTGAATAATAAACATTCACAATGGGATTGAGCTACAAAAGAGGAACCGTTTGCAGAAATTATTCAGCAAACAGTTGTAATGAATAATAAATATGAGAAAATTGTGACCCACTCATAGGCATTTCATTAGTAAGTAAAAAAGGCAAAAATAATCTGAAGTAAATTATGAATGGCAAGTAAATTATTAATCATTTCCACAAATTTACTGCTGAGATCATGTGCTGACTTTGAATCAGTGTAGGTATGTGATTGCTTCTCACTAGCTTTGTGTTATTTTAACATGACAGGTTTGGAGTTCAAGATGCAGATACTGCACACAAGAGTAATAAACTGTAGTAAATCTTAAATCCTAAGCACCATATTGCTCTATAGGCATTTATCTAAAATAAATGAAAGGGTGTATTTGCCTTCAAGCATATAAAAGTGCTGATAGACTGTGTCGGACTGTTTTATGCATCTGAAGGTACATAAATATCCCCAGGTGTGTGCTGCATCCTGGGCTGGATTGCACACAGGTAGCTGGGACAGACTGGGTAGACACTGCTAATGAATGAGAAGAGCATGGGCCAAGTTCTCATTTTTGAAATACCACATAAAGTGAGGTACCAATTTCTGGCATGTTTCACTGTGCTTTAACAAGAGGGGTTTACAGCTCCCATTTTCACACAATCTCACAGTAGTTGGAAGGGGTCTCTGGAGGAGACGCTGTTCATCACACACACACACACTTTGGTGAGAAGGTAGGAACCATATCATTTAAGAAGATCTGACTCCATTTTATAGTATTTCTACAAAGGCCAGGGGATGGGGGAGAAGGCTGACACCTCTCCGCATCCCATTGGTCAAGACAACTGTCCATCAGCTGTCCATATCTCTAAGAATTGGAATGAAAACTGTCCTTCAATTTGTGAAAACATTGCCTCTGTTTACATCACCTCAGCGTGAGAAAAACAACCTAAACCATGAAAACTGTGAAACAGAAGAGAAGGCTGAACACATCAAAGTGACAGGAGGTCAACTGGTCCAACCTCAGGGCTGCCTAGAGCTGTTTGCCCTGACCACATCCAGACTGGTTTTGGTGATTTCCAAGGATGGAAAGTCTACTTCCAGTGCAGTTGGGCTCTCACAGCAACGGGGTGAATGCTGCTGCTGCATTACCATCCTTGGTGCAACCCTAACCATCATAAGTGGTTATATCCTAATTACATGCCACATAGTCAATATGGCGATATTTGTTGGTTGAAGATCATTCAAGGGAAAATTGAACTTTAATGTTATAGGAAGTTCCTTTAGCTTTCTAGGCTTTTAATTAATTACCTGTAAATGGAATGAATTCACCCCTGTGGTGCAATGATTTCTCGTTATTTATAAAGTTTTTGTGTGAAATCATTCTGAAAATTAGGAATATGTGTATATATAAAAATATTTATTACACTAAACGCAGTTTTAAGCAGAACAGTAGAAGAATTCAATTATTTGAGTCAGACACTGCACATAAATAAATAAGAAGGATGATTTTCCATATCAACTTTTATGAGTGAGAATTATTTCTAAAATGTCATACTGGAATAAACTATTCAGGAGTTACAGTTCTACAAAAAGGAATAAAAAGTAAAATAACATTCGTTGGGAAATTCACAGGACTTACAGTTTGTGAATCCATAAATTCATCTGTGATTATCAATAACGGGTAGATTTTTGTGCTTTTTCTCAAATTTTAATATGCAATAAAGCCAAAATGCAGTTTTGAGAAGATATTTCTTCTCCCATGGTATAAGGAGATATGCTGGTTTTATAACTGACTGTATTACTTTCAGATCCCAGTTTGTATACCATTGAGAGTAAAATGTGTTATTAACTATACATCTATATCACACATTTAGAGAGAATGTTAAATGATAGTTTATCACATGTCCTTGAGAACTACTTTTTTCTCAACTTCCAGAAGCATTTATTGCATTCCAGTCCCTGAAAAGCTTTTTTGAAAGGTTTATTTTCTTATCCTTTTTATATCTTCCTATTTTGAAGATAGTTGAGGTTTCTAGATTAATGTGTTCCATGTCTAAGGTTTGGATTTCATGTCTCTATAGTGTTTAAGAAGGAAATAGAAGTATTACTTGAGATCTTACTGTGCATTCTTACTGCTAGTATGCCTGTGAATGTTATGCTAGGGCTGGATGAGTTTGGTTTTTAATAGGAAGGATATGTGTTGTTATTACTGAACTAGAATTCTATCCCCAAAAAAACTGTTCCATTATTTTTTCATCTCTCACAATGGACTCTGATTGAAATTTCTTTCTCCTAATGGAAAATCTTGTGCATGAAAAAAACCTAGTAAATGTAATGTTTATTACAAGACCAGGTTCTGAAATATACATAGAATGCATGAACAGGCAACTGTAAACTCTGTTTTTAAACATGTATGACCAGGAAAAAAAAAAAAAAAGGCTTCAATTCAATATATTCCTGGACCCACTCCACTGTTAGGAGCATGAGAAGCAATCATCTCTTTTGAATGCAACAAAGAATGAGATAAAAGCTTTTCAATTCTGGGTAATAGAAACTGATGTCTAGAGTGCCTGGCAAGTTTTCTCTTCTTATCTGCTAATTCCCAAATACTGATCTTTTCACTGTTGAACTATAACATTCTTACACAGAACAGAAAGAAGGTGGATGAACTTAACATCAGTTTTGCCTCAGTCCCCAACTATACCTGTTGGTGTTTTTTCAGAAAATCTTAAGAAAACATCTTAAATTTCTGGCACTGATCTTGGCAGTTAGAGAACTGTTTACATTTATGCTTTGAGACAGTCATCCTTGCTTCTGAATTAATGGAACAGGTTACCCACCTTTGCAGATAATAGTAAGCATTACTTGGGACCAGAAGTAAAATAGTTTCCCATACAGAAGACCAAAATGCCAAGTTATGTTCAATTGTAAAGTTATAGAAAAACTGTATGATCTCTTAGTTTTAGATATTGGTAATTACCTACATTTCTGTTATTATGTCTCTGTACCTAAGACCCTAATAGCAGTTATTTGCCAAATGAAATGGTGATGCTGCTCCCAATGTTATTTAGCCATTTTTGTCAATGAAACTGTAAAAATGTATGACAGTTTTAAGTTTGGAAAAAGTTTCCAGTGGCCTAATTCAACTTAAATCTAGACTGATGGATAATGTCAGAAATCAATTAAGAGCTTCTTTCATTTTGGATATATTATACATTGGGAATTTTTAATCACAGTGTTGTGACATTTAAGTTACTCAGACTTATGCTTGATACACTGTGTGAAGAGATGGTAAATGGAACACCTGCATGTTTTAGACTGGGCTAATTTCTGTGTTTTAGCCTTTAGCAAGTCGCTGACTAAATGAGTAAATGTGCTGACAGAAAACCAGGGAAACTTCCTTGTGAGAAGCTGATTCTCTTAGCTGCCACTGAAGATCTGCTTTTGAATTCTGCTAGAATTTTCCTGAAATCATTCAGTTCTCCACATAATGGTTTGATTCTGACAAATTGTCAAATTTTAATTAAAATTCCCCAACTTCTGGTGCTCTTTCTCTTTTCTGTCTTTGATCCATTTTTAAGGGACTGCACAGTCTAGAGGTAGTGCTGGTTTTTACTACCTCTGCTGTAAGCAGGAGTAAATATTTAGGTGGTAATTGTTTTCATCAGCGCACACCTGACAAGACCTTTTCTTTTTAAACAATTATCAGAAATATATATTCTGAATATATACTGAAAAGTATAAAATTGCCAGCCAGACAAGGAGTCAATTTGATTAATAATATATGGGATATATTTGACATGTTTTCAAGGTTCCATTAAAAGGAAAAATGCTGGACTTCATAGCATATTATATTTAATATTATGGCTATGTCCTTATATATTTGATCTGATAATTAAATAACATATCTAATGGAAGTTCCTGGGACCATTTTTCATCCTAACATAATCAATTTTCAGTCTAGTTCTTCATGTTCATGAATGGACTGCATTAGATTCCTGCTGTTCAGACTATGAGAACAGCCAGAGTAGGAATTGTCTCAATGCTAGCCTTTAATTCTGAACCACATACACCAGGATAAGGGTTTAGTTATCTTTTGCAAATAGTTTTGTAATGCAGAACTGATCTCAAAAGGGTACTGTTAGAAATTTCTTGCTCTTGCATCTCTCTGCTTTAATTTAAGGCATTTCCACTGGGATACAGTAGTCAGCTTTTCTCATTTGATATTTACTTTATTTCTTCTGTGATTTAAACCTGCCTACATGTCAATTTTCTTACCTTTTTAGAAAATTCAGTGATTGCTTTTTCTCTTCCACTAAAGTGTCTCGTTTCTTGGATTTTTTTTTTCTCTTGTATAAGTTTTCGTGTTTCTAGTGAACTTCTTGGAAGTTTCATTGCTTCTTCAGTCATTAAAAATCGCTTCGAAGTTTGAATGTAGGACTGACTTGTCACAGTTCTTGTGTGCTGAGAGATTAGTCAATGCTGAAGTGATATTCACTGTAAACTCCCAGATTATTTTTTAATGCATATCTGAAGAATGTTAAATAAAGGAGAAACATTAGAGATGCAGTAAATAATATGGTAGCAGTAAAATAGTTTAAAATTAAGTATAGACTTCTTCTGTGTAGGAAGGTTAAGCTACAGTATTATCTATTCAGCTTGTAGGAGAGAATGAGCTATTCTGAGATCCCTATGAAACAGCTAAAATAATAATCAAGTTGTTAATCAAAAGGTGTCTGAATACTCTACTTTGTTAAACACAGCCACATACACTGGATGTGGTTTAAAATGGATTTTGTTGTTACCTTCAGGGTTGGTGCACTGCAGTTGCTGAGAGTTGCTCAATATCTGGCAGTTGGCTCGTGATACATTTTTTTGTCTTACTTTGCTGAAGTTGTTTAATTTGCATTCTTTTAAAACTGGCATCTTTCTATTTTACAGTTTTAAAAATTCCTGTTGATAAGGAAGTGCTGACAGAAGTGTAGGTGAGAGAACTGCTGAGTTATGGATGCTTTTGCCTTCTGGCCTTACTATTTATCAGTGCACGAGTGACTTTTAAGACCTAATGTTGATTACTCTCTGCTTCTTACTGAGAAGTAGGTTAAAAGGAACTCCCCATAGCCAGTGGACCTTAGTAATAAATACTAATTTTGTTTTGGTGCTGCTGTTATGCTCTTCTATTGGCTCAATGTGATAATTTCACATCTGATTTATATATTTCCTTTTGGCATCACAGTCTGTTTACTCTCCCATTATGAATTTGTTTCAACATGGGATTTGGGCAGATGTGTGTTCTGACTTTGTCAAGCATCTGCACTGGGTGTTGTCTCTGTGAAATGGCCCTGCAAACTTAGATTCTCCACATTTAAGAGAGGAGGCCATGTAGAAAAGGTATTCTGGAGATGCACAAGTTCCTGAGAGATCACTTGGACTGTGAAGTCACATTGCTGACCAAAGGGTACTATCACCAGTGCTTCAGCTAGTAGGCTGCTGATAAAGATCAACAGAACTGTTGTCAGTGGAGGAGACAGGTTACTGGTAATCTTTATCAATCTCCAAACTCAGAAGGAGTGGGGGATAAACTATTGTTTCATGACTGTTGATAACATTTTAGTGCTAGTCAGTGCAAGTTCCATTTCATTATGAACAGAATGAAGGTAAGAATTCCTGTTCTACCTTAGCTGTGGAACTTAGTGGAATCCAGACCATTTCCCTCCTCATACAACTGAAGTGAAGTCTCCAGGGCTGTGGAGATGAGTCTTTCTTCTCTACTTGCTGAAGGATGAGCTGTAATCACATCAGTTTGGGGGGGAGGCTGGAAGGGTTGTGTTTGGTGTTTTTAGTTCTGTTTTTTTAAAAATCTCAGCACCTATCTATCCATCAAAGCAGCTTTATACATTAAGGTGGTTGTAAAAACATTTCACAGCAATTCTCTGTGGGCTTCTGCCCCTCTTGTAGCTTTTGCTTCTCCTACATATTGGTTCTTGCCTTACTTATTATGGGTAAAATAATTAAAATGCCTGTACCAAAATACTTCATTGTTGCAAACTGCTACATGTCATGGTGATGGATTGCCAAAAATTGTTTTCAATCGTGTAGTAATAATTTTAAAAATTACAAATAGGCATTAAATGAATAGCTAGCAAAGTTAAAAGATTGTACAGTCAAAGGTCAGAATAATTGTGGTGCTGTGAGTACTTTTCAAAAGGTTAACTCATCCATTTTAACTTCAGTGGCATTTTGGTGGCCTTTTAGAGAAGCAAGCAGGTCTGTACCAGTGCAAGATTAAAATATGCTTGACTTGGATTTTAGAATACTTTGGAAGAAGATCATGAAGGAATTTTTATATTCAGATTTCCATGTAATTTAACAGCAGTCTCTACATATTTCTGAAATTAATTTAACTTTCTTGGCAAGCTTTCTGTGGAAAAGGGAGAAATTATAATTTTCATAATTGTGACTTGGGATTTATTTTCCACTCAAGGTCAGGCCTTCTGTTCTTTAGGAAACAGAAGATTTGGTCTGACAGAGGCTAAATCTTGTAATTATGATAAAAATCATTAACTGATTGCTCAACCCATGCTTCTGATCCTTAAGGAAGCTATTGAGATAGATTTTAAAAATAAAACAACATGAATAGGTAATCTCAGGCTGGCTCTTTAAAAATGTTTGTAGGCGCTTCTGTTTTGGCATCAATTAAATTATAAGCAAATGATCATATTACATAATATATGCATTCTAAGAGATCTTAAAAGTGTACATATATATGTGTTTTTAAAAAGAACAAATGAAACAATAGGACCAAGAAAAGCAAGCCATTTAAAATATATGTTCTCCTTTCCAGTGGAACAAATGAATTAGGCTTCAACAGACACACAGGTCCTGGTCTGGACTGTAGGCAGGCACAAATAATCTTTATTGTTAAGATAGAAATAATTATAGCAGTTGTGTTGACACTTTTCCTTACTAGAGAGATCTTGTTAAAAGGAACAAGTACTGCACCCAGCTGCAAATTTTAATTAGGCCTGAAGGAGAACTTGACAGTTTTCTGAGATCAGAATTTCTTGTAATCTTGCTATTGTTTAGGATGCTTTTTAAGAACTTTCTAAATTGTCTTTCTGAGCTGTCCTCATTATTTGTGTAATTCTACTTTTGGTCTGTATTGATGTTGCTGATATTGCTAGTGTTGGAACAGATTAGCATTGATTACACACTGAATTCAATATGCATGTCCCAATATCAGTGGCAAATAAATTTCAATGCTTGCTGAGACATTTTAATTAAAATTTTCTGTATCATTAAGAACATATTTGCTTTTGCTTCTGTTTTTCCTAGCTGATATTATCTCAGCCTCAGTGTCACTAGAGACCCAAAACTGGAATAGTTTTTCCCAGAAAAATGTTACACTTACTGTTCTTAAGGCACTTACTGAAAGATAGTTCTTATTCCTTGGATGAATGCTCTATCCACACTGCACGACAGCAAAAGGCAGTGAGTGTAGCCTGTATAAATCTGCTGTTGGGCACTCTCTGATCTCATCTGGTCCCCTCCCTGGCCAGTGGCTGACAATGGATGAAGTTACAGATCATTGGGAATCTGAGAATGATATGAGCTCTTCTGTGTGTCTGATGACTTCTCCCCATATCTAGCTAGGATTTCAGGGATTTGAGTTTGCCTGGGGTGTAAACCTGAGTGCAGCATATGGAGGCACAGAAGCCTCAGCAAACAAGTCTTTGCTGCTAAACCAATGAATAAGTGAAATCCCTATATAGGCACCATGGAACAGGAAATGCATGGAGAGCCTCTTGCCTCAGAACATGTTGGTCTTCCAACGCAGGGGTGAGGTCTCATTTATCTAAGGAGCTGTAGCTTACCAAGTTCATGGGCATGAGATGATGAGATGGTGCTGGTGGTGTTCAATCGGCAAAGAATGAGTCAGGCCTCTTTATCCTGGACAGGAACAAAGTGTAAGGTAGATATGTGTTTCTTGGATTTCATGTGCTTGCAGTGTTAGCAAGCAAACTCTCACTTGAATGCTGTCTTTTCGGTGTTGTGCTTCACATTCAGTTAGCCCTGAATTTAAGCTGGTGTTATATCCAGACTATCATTAAAATGCATGTCCAAATAGACTTGGGTAACTATAGCATAATCCAGTGATCTGTGAATTGCAGTCATGGCAGCAGAACAAAAAAATACTTCTAGAAGGACACCGATTGAGTAAGAAATGAGATCTGAGAGGGGCTGCAGTTAAAGGTGACTCCGATTAAAAGACGAGTTGCTTCTATAAATGAAAGGCCCTGATGGCATGGGCTGCAGGAGGTTCTGTCTATAGTGTACCGTACAAAGCATCCACACAACCCTGACAATATCATGCCCAACTCAGCTCTAGGAAACACTGCCTTACCCACATGAGATTGACATCTTCACCAGTTAGAACACTGTAATGAAGAGCAGTGATATCCAGCTTTCCATCCCTTACTCAAGTTCATTATCCAGCTATTTTCCTTGCATTTCCTCTATGTCCTATCATCATCACAAACCCAGCACATTGCAAAGCAAAGCTCATTTGCCCTTCCTCATGTTTCACTATCAGTTTTTGTTTCCAGGTCTGCTGCTGGCTGTTTTGTCCTTTTTTCCTGACCTGTCATGACATGACAGTTTCCATAATATTTTCTTCTCTCTCTGATTACTGAAGCATTTTTTTTCTTGTTTTTCTCACTTACGTCCTTGCTGACTTTTTGAAGACCAAGCTCTTTTCTAGTTCCCTCTCCCCCTCCCCCCCAGCATGTCATACCTGTCTACAACAGTTGTATTTCCCTTAGTTTTCCTCTCCTGCCTTATTCACTGCTTGTCAGTCCTCTCTCCTTCCTTCTCCTTTGATTTTTAAATTTTCTTCTAGTCTCTTGAAACAGACATTCCTGGGTCATGGAGGGAGTGGAGCTAGTGGCAGCTCACCTGAAGGGCCTGTGCTCAAGCTGATGCAGCAAGGCACGGCCACAGTAGAGCACTGTGTAAGCAAGGTAGACTTGCACCCAGCTCCCTCAGAGCACAGGCAGAATGAGCGCAGGCTGCCTGGGGGAGACCCAGCCTTCTGTTTCTTTGGGTTACCCACACTCAGTAATATGCTCAACTCATGACTATACCTCTCATCAGATGGGCCTAAGCAGGAAGGAGAAAAAGGAAAAAGAAGTTTCTTAATCAGTGTTTTGGAAGCCTGGCCACACTGATGTGACTCTAATGCTTCTGTTCTGCCAGGCAGCTACAATTGCTTTGCAACTTTCTGCAGCAGTGCAGCTTTTTAAACTCCCCTGCATCCCACACAACAATCGCTTAGTGCACCATGTACCCACTGGCTTCAGGTAGTAACCAGCTGTGACACATCTGTCTAATCCTTGTTAGGGCTCATAGGGAACATCATTTCACGTCATGGTGCCAATCAGTCTGTGACAGAATAATCAGTGTCATTGCCCTTCCTCAAATGCCAATTATGAACATTTTCTATGTCATTGTAGCACAAGTCACTTTTTACATTAGGAATCTCAGCTACCTCACAGAAGCATTCTTCTATTTCATAATTTTTCATTTTTTTTCCAGGAGATAATGGAAAAAAAATGGTTCATGTGACAATGTGACAATGCCATTCTTGACACCCTTTGAAGGGAAGAATGGAAATGCTAATGTTTATTGTAGGTGGAAACGTGTCTAAGTCTTAGTCTCTTGGTACAAGAGTAAGTCTCTTGTGTTTGTCATAGAATACTTGGATATAGCTTGCTCTGGCCATTGCTTAATTGAAAAAACAGCTCTTAAGAAATGATATAAACCAAAGATTTGGTCAGTTTTTTATCTGATACACTTATGCAGTATATTTGAAATGAAGATGACAAATGAATACACCTTTTTTTTTTCTGTGAGCTAAAAAAAACCAGTGAAATAGCTGAAAATTAAAGCTATATGAAAAAATAATTTTTCACAGCTGTAAGTGGACATCTGAAGGAGAGAACATGTTTAGATTAAATGCTTTTATTCCCAAAAAAATAGAAAATTACAGCTTTTGATAGAGGACTGGTATTTGTTATAGAAGGCATGTAGGCATGACATACTGGATTTTAAAAATACTTGCATACTTCTTTTAGCATTTTACTTTTAAATAAATACACAGTCACAGAGGGCAGGAAGTAGAGGATGACTCAGATGTGGGAACTGAAATATGGAGTGGTCATGAAGTTACCGCTTCCAAGTGAAATGAGTATTAACAGACAGGAGAGACACTGCTTTAAAATATCCATTACCATGGTGGATAAGGTGATGTCTGAAAGGGAAGGAGATGAGATCAAATAAAGGTAGTAGAGAGAAGTGAAAATCTTGTTCCAACAGTTTGTCTGATATCCAACTAGTGAGTTGCCCTGTTCAAAGATATATAGGTGGTTTTTCTGGGGGAGCTTTGGGCAAGGAGGTTGACAGTCATGAAGCTGCCGTATCAGTAGTTCTGATGAACTTGCAACAACAATTAGATGATTTTTATCTTGCAATCTGGGTTTGGATAGAGTTAGAATAAAGTTTCTAATTTGTCTGAAACTTCTTGCTCAGCTTTACTGAGTATCGCTGAGCAACACATAAGTGGTTTTTGTAGTTTGTGGGTATAGATCCTTTTAAAACTTTCCTCTTCACCTTGATGTGATTTTTTTTTTACATTCTTTTACCAAATAATTAGATATATGCTATATTTTTTTCTTTCTGAACGTAAAATTCTGTATCCATCTTAATAATGTATTTTAGCCTTGATTCCCTAGTTAAATCTGTTTCTTGAAAGACTGCTAGCATTAAACCTTATTAGAGCATATTGTAAAAATAGAGAGTAGTGAAATAAGATGGTTGAATGTGTTATATATTTTCAGAAATCCTAGTTGGCCTAACAGTGTATGTTGTGCTACTGATTAATTATAGCCATGGATTTACAGCTATCATAGAGACAGTATTTAGTGTTGAAGAATCATCAGCTTTCAGGCACTTAAAATTTTCCTGTCCATAAAAATTACTTTGAAATTTTTAATCTTCCATCTTTCACCTCAAAAACAAGGGTCTTTGTGGTTTTAGGGCTGGTTTACTATATCTGTTTCCCTCAACATAGAAATAGCCAAAATCCACTTCTCCTCATTCTGTTCCCTACATATACTGCCAGATATTTTATTTGGCTCTCAGATACAAGAAAACAGATATTTCATAACAACAAGGGGTTCTTTTATGCATCTGATAAAATGTACTTTAGTATAAAATTTGGAAAATTCAGCATAGCGCTCAGAGAGGTAGGTTAGGCCAATTATTCAATGGATAGACAGTCCAAGTGACAGAAGGGGTTTTCTGTGACCATGTGGCTCTGTTAAATTGAATGTTTGGAATAAAGCTTCAAATAACTGTGTACCTGCTGCAGGCTCATTTAGAATGACATATAAAAAGTTGTACATCTTAATGCAGAATTTCAGGCAGTGAGCAAATGGAGATGATCTATAGAGACAAATTATTTCTTCAGCTCTCAAGTCCTAACTGTCCAGTTAGAAAAGCCAAGATAGCACTACAGTTGCATCCTAGAAAAGGTTTCTTAATGAGATATTCTGCAGGGCCATCCTGTTCAGTCTTTTCTCTGGAGGACCCTGAATGCAAAGGAATTCTAAAGTAGCTACTTTCCTTCAGTACAAGGTCTGTCTTACACTGCTGGAGCTTGGAAGGATGCCAAGATGTCATTAATGACTGACTTATTTATGATCTACAAGTAGCTTTTATACATTAATTGCTACACTTATGTAAATTCTTAGTGAGTTCTCAGCAAATTCTATCAGGATCTTACAGCTGACTGTGCTGCAGGATTTTTAGGAGTTGGATGTTAATTCTGTCTTTGTAGAGACAAAAAATTCATGCTATTCAAAGGTACAGAACTGCTCTATGATCACCATTTTTGTATTGAAGTAGTTGCCATCTCTTGCCTCCCTTCTTCTCAGAGTTAATCAGTCCCATACAAGTTACAATTCAGCTTCTCTGCCCATTCAAGCACAAGGAACTCTTATAAAAATCAACAGTCCTTGTGCTTCATTTGCACAAATTACCTGCAGCCACGCTAACTGGACAATGTTGGCATTTAGGAGCTCAGCAGAGTTGGTCCCTCTTTTGAGAGACTGCCCATTGCAGGAAGGTTCAGCTGCTGGCAGGGATATCATTCACCCTCAGAAGTGGTGGCAGTTTTTGAGGTTAATTGTGGTTAATTGGATCTGACTCTGTATTTTCAGATAAATCAAATAATATGTTCAGTTCAATTCACTATCAAACTTCTAATTCTTGGTTTAAAAAGCCAAAGAAATTGCATGAGACAAAGTCCTGCTTTGTAATTACTGCTGGCATTTAAGTAGAGTAAGAAAATTCAATTCCTATTTCACAGATAAGATTTTTTTTAACAGAAACTTGGCCAAAATGTATATATAAATTTAATTCATAGCAGAAGTAAAAGAGCTTGAAGACGTTTTTAGACATAAAGAAAAGAAAGCTTGTTGTAAACATGACAACATGATATTAAAATATATCATAAGAAGATAAGAACAAGAAATTAGACAAAGGACAAAATTGTTGCCTTTTTTCAAATACCTAGACTTTGGAAAAAAGGGATATATTGAGCTATAATATCTCTGTGTATAAGAATTCATGCAGTCAAACATATGGATTACTTTTACCTTCCCCAGTAAATACATTTTTATGAACTGCTACTATGGAAGTTAGGGGTAGAACTCTCATCAGCTTTAATGGCAGTGAATCAGACCTTAGTTATATCATAAATATTTTCCAACTTCAGGCATTAGGATCAGGGATGAATGTTTATAGTGAATGATTTCTGTATCATCATAGTCTCAGAACTCAGTTTAGCATTATCTTGAAGCATTTGATAATTATTATTACTATTTCCTCATTTGAAGCTTTAAGGTACACATTTTCAAAGGATAAAGTCAGTGGGACTTCCAACACTTGTAGCTGCCTGCCAGTTCCACACAAGCAGGCCCTCCTGCATGTGGCAAGTAATGTGTTTTGCACAGCTGAAGGCTGTTGAAAAGGAGTCCCTTGCACCTTCCTCTGCAGGTAAAAAACACTTACCAGTGTTTATGGAAACAGTAAGCCCATGGCAAGTCCTACTGCTGTAGGAAGGGAAACAGTAATCCTGTGGGAAAGGGCTATAGAAACTTGCACTGCAATACTTTCAAGAGTCTGTTTTACTATTTAGGTATTCAAGGAAAATACAAATTTAGATTAAGGCTTGAAATATGTACCCTTGCTTTATACAAGTGTAGCCTTTTCCAGTCTGTTTCCTTGTATTGTTCATGCCACCTTCACACAGGAAAATCTCATATTATGTTCATCATCTAGAACTGGAACGGTTGAATGGGATCAAAGTGAGTTTGTTTCCTGCAAGCACTCAACAGCACTTAGTGTATCTTATGTCCAGCTTTTCTGTATGGTGTATGGTGGTAGACAATTGTAAAACTTTGCAGGGGGATTAGTATTTGCCAAAAATGCTTTTCTTGCCCAATATTCTCTCTGAATTCTCTCAATAAATGTATGTTACCTCAATAAGAGCAAACCAGTATTTATGTGTGTTACCATGGCATTATCACTACTTGAAAATGTTTGTAGTGGTTGTGTTTTATCTGTGGCAATCCAGAAAGTGAGGTTTCAGGAAGAGAGGCTGGGTGAAATAGATGGGGCTTTTGGGAACATAATATTTTCTAGGTTTGTTGATTTTTTTTTTTCCCCCAGCTATGTCAGTTGTTCCAATAAATCTCTGCCTTATACCTTTGCCTCACATGCAACTGTTACATCATTGACAACTAAGTCTTTGGTAAGGGAAGTCCCAGTGCTGTATGTTCATTTATGGCTAAAGGTAGTGTTTTGACTGTCTTAGCATGCCCTGTGTCATGTTGTTAGATTGATAATATTGGGGATGTATTAGAAGGTGCTGTGCTAGATATCAAGAGAGAAGTTTCCTTGAGATTAGAATTTAAGTGAAAGCTGACAGGCTGCATGGCCTTTCTACGAAGCAAAGGCAGACCCATAACATCCATTAATGTAATTCAACTACAGTGATGAGAAAACGACTTACTTCAAGTTTTTTATCAGTAATTAGGTTTCAGTGAAGAGTATTGTGAGACTACTCCACGTAATTACAATTATTTTCTTACCCAGACCTGCAATTTTGCTTTACATTGTGCATACCATGGGGATTTCTTCAGGTTTTCATGGCACTTACCTCAAAGATACCATTCTTTTGCTACAGCACAAATTACAGTAAATTTTACATTTGCAGGTCAGTGCAAGATAGAGATGGAATTTCTTTTCTACCCACAGGTGATCATCATCCCTTTAAAAATTGCATTGTTGATTTGTACGCACCAAGGACATTTTATTGCTATCTCCTAGTCATGTGGATAGTTAAGGCAATTCATCAACACCATGCTTATGCACGCTTTCAAATTAAACAATCTGTTACATTAATTTTCTTGCAGAACAGGAAAAATGACAGATTGTATTTTCAAACTTCGCAAATTATTCTAGGATCCTGGTGTAGAAGGCATTTATGATCACAGTGGAAGAATAAGTTTTTACAAGAAAGCAGAATGTGAAGAAAATGTTGCAGCTGGAGAGTTCTTTTATAGTTCTGGAATATAATTAATGAACTGTTTTTGGACATGTAGTAGCTCAAATAGAAATCAGAGTTATAATTGCAAAACATAAACTATTGTAGGGAAATTTCCCAGAGCATTATAGAGAGGTAGAATTAAATCTTGAATTCTCATTGTATTTCAACACTTGCTCAATGTGCATTCAAAAATCAAAATATTGTTCTGGCCCTTGTTCAGAAGCCACAGTAACAACTGCCCGCCAGCTGAAGCCCCTTGATGTGAGCATTTATGTTTCTCAGAAATAGGTGGTGTTATCTGGTAGAGATATACAAATACACGTTGCCAAAACAGGCTTTGGAATATTTCTTTTCCTTCTCTCCTGTCCCTAGAATAACCACAATCATTACGCAGACCTTAGTTAAAATGTTTTGGTGTTTCCCCTTAACTGTCATTACTTATATTAACGTGTTTTCCTGGTTATGGTTTTATCTATTCCTGCCACAGATGTAAACACTGTATCATCATCTGTATTACGCCTGGATACTTTAGAGAGATATTGCACAAAAAGGTACTACAAATAACTACGATTTTCAAAGAAGGATAAAGACCACAGCTCAACAGTTCATTCATTTATCCATCCTGCAGGAGTTTGTGACATTCCCTGAAGCTGGAGCAGCTGGAATAAATTTTGCCAATATACATAAAGGCGCATGCTGTTCATTCCACCCAAAAATTTGTAAAAGCATGTGATTTTTATAGAATGCAGTACTTAAAATTCAGCTCCTTTTTTCTTTTCCTTTGAAAAGATTGACAGAATGTAGCATTTAATTTTCCGTGTTGTTTTCCTATACTTTGTTTTGTAACATCAGTGAAAAACTGCAAAACAGTTGTTGGTGGGTAGAATAGACCCATAGGGATAAACCTAAACATTTGTACTGTGAGCATGAAACTGAATTAGGTTACCCAGTCTTAATAGGTAGGATACAATCCTTTACTTCTTCTGACTTTCAGAGGTTTTACCTGCAGCAAATAGGTAAATGCTCTTCACTGCTTGGATACTTGATTTGAAACATCCATCCTACTTAAACACTAGACCAGATATGTCACGTTACCATAAAATTCTGTTTCAGAATGGAGTAAAATTAATTGCTGTAAGAACTCAGATTTTTTTGGAAATCCAAGCCATTTCAAGATATGTGTAACTCTGTGGTTACAGGAAAACATGATAATTATCGTGTTATATACACCTGACTTAATATACTTGTTATTTTAGAGGCAGAAGGTAATTGAAATGCTTTGAGCATTGTTTTACACCACCATGCAGTGCAACCTGCTGCAAAAATCCTCAAGACAATCCTCAAGTGAGCTGATGCATTAGTATATTTTCGCTTGGTCCTGCATGGAGATTCTAGTCCAAACCCTGAAGCCAGTTGCTCTTCAACAAGGCTAATTATTTCAGAGCCAGCAATGCATCTTTCACTTTTGGAGCCAGATGAGCAGCTAGCTGAGATTTCTCTGCCTATAGTCTGTGATAAGGAGTGTGTGTGCTTGTTGTCCTGGAAAGAATCTTCAGCTGATCCTAAATCTTGTCACTCAGCTCTGCCTTGAGGAAGACAACACTGGGTTTTCCTCAGAGGGTTATTCAGTAGGGTCACTAAATCTTTGTTTAATGGCAGGTTTTTGAAAAAAAAAAAATGAACATATTTAAACCCATAAGTTTATATTAAAAAATGTGAAAGACAATAAAGAAATAAGAGGTATGTATATGGAAATACTTTATTTTGTACCCTGGTTCTTTCTTATTTTGGTCCATTAACACTATTGCAATTTCAAAAAAAAAAAAAAAAAAGCATGCTGGCTCTTTAACTTCTCTTTCTGTCGTGAAAGGCATCAGTGTAAGATGACCAATTTAACATACTTTGCTACATCTTATTTAATTTACATGGGCAGTTAGACATATCAGCATGTGAGAAGGCCACCTTCTTTTAGAACAGTTTCTAAGGAGGGGATGCTGTTTCATAAATTGTCTGCAGTTGAGGCAGCCATGGGTGAAATGGCCTTTCTTATTAAATGTCACAAGATTTAAAGTCACAGTATAATTGGGATGGAGAGATAACTGAGAAAGGCTCAACATGTTTTTTTCTGCTAACATATTACTAATCTACAGGAGTGTTAAAATATGTCTTATAAAGGCCCTATTCTATTGAAAATTGTTGGCTTATAGGAAAAAACCCCCATATTTATTTTATTGTAGAGCTCATGAACGACAATTATGGACTTCCTTCACAGAGAATTTAATTTGTAAGTGAAGTATACAGCAAAATGGGGCACAGTAAGGAATTTATGAAACACATAGCCCTAAATATTTTTTTAAAGCAGCAAAACCCTGCATATATAGCACCCAAACACTATAAAACAGGTAACAACTGAGAACTAATCTCCTTTGGCAAAGGAAAGGTTAAAATCACCATTTAACCCTCATTTGAGAATTTTCTTTCAGTAATTTGACTTGATTTAACAAATAGTTTATTGATATAATGAATTCCTAGAGAGTTATTAGTTAAATACAACTAAGCAGTTTTCTGATGAAGACTTTTCTGTCTGAATAAAAAAGCAGTGTAGAACATTAAAGACACTGTTGTGTCTTGAAATTTTAGATTGCTCCATTGCTTTTCAAGTAAAATACAATACCAATAGCGAAGCCTTTTGCAGACATCATTATATTTCTGATGGTTACTTTTTGAAATACAGGATTATTTTTATGGCAAAGGTTGTATCATAGAATCATGGATTTAGGTTGGAAAAGACCTCTAAGATCATCAAGTTCAGCCATTAACCCAGCACTACCATGTCCACCAATAAACTGTCCCAAAGGGCATCTACACATCTTTTAAATACCTTGACATCTTCTGGGGAACCAGTGCCTTACATAATACAGCCTTTGCCACTAAGAATCATTTTGAAAGAAAGTTGAAAAAAATCTGAAATTCCATATCCCTTTGTTACTGTTTCTCATTTGAAAAAATATTGACAAGCAGTTTAAGTACATTTATTGTATTTTCTCTCAGAAAACATTCTTACCAAAGAATGACATAGCAACACAAATGCTACATTTCTACACTAGAAGTCAGAAATATTTCTAAACAGAAATATTTTGCAATGGGATTTTACTCTCAAAACAAAACTACTACTTTCACTGAAAATTTGAGTGGCACTTTGCTGTAATTCAGAGGGATACAAAGACTGCATGTGTTGGAATTTTCTTTCTTGGTGGCAATATATGAAGTTTTTTATAGCCAATAACTTGAAGTACTTAGGAAGCGAAATCTTTATAAATGTTCTAGAAAAGTCCTACGATTTAAGAGTAGAGACTCTAATTTTAAATGAAAAATAAAAGAAGCTTAACCGAGTAATATATTCTCTGTCTTCTTTCCTTCAAAGAAATAAAAGAATCAAAGTGCCTGTACTGATTAATCAAAATGATAATAGACAGTAAAATGTTTAGAATTTGATGCAAATTCACTCACTTTCCAGTTCTTTTTGCCCATTTAACCATTTCCTCATCAATTACGTTCTGCATAATTTATCACGTTGCCTTAATCTATGTTCACACTCTTGAGTTTACAATATGTCTTAGTCATGCAGAATGGCTGAAATAAATTGCAGAGGACATGAGAACCTTTTTAAAAATAGCTGCAGTAGAAAAGTATGAAAAAAAAATGTCCATCTGATAGTATTTACTGGAGAGGTTTATTCATGAGGAAATCCTTCTTAGAAAGAGACCACCAGCCAATTTGACAGCACTTAACACTATGCTTTTTAATATGATATCAATTCAAATGTATTCAGGCCTCCAAGGAAGTGGGATGCCAGGCAGAGCATGTAGGTAGAAGAATTCTATAAGCTAATGCCTTATTGTGTTGAACTCTAGTGCAGCTTCCCCATCTGTCAGTTTTTTATAGGCTGAAAGAACTGAGTAGAGCCCACCTTAAATGACTAATTTCAAAGTGGTGATGCTGATTAATGTGCATTTAACAGGTATTCTGTCTTGTTGAACTGCCAGACAGTAGCCCAAAGTTTACACCTACTTTGCGTAGGATGCCGATTTCTGCAAAAAGTAGCTGAAGGGAAATCTCCTTTATAAGGCATCTTCCACTGATGTAGTTCACTCTGAAATATTGCATAGCTGAAACTCAGAAATGTAACTCTCTACAGAAGAACCATATGGCAAACTCAGTTGTTTCCAGGTATTCATAAATTACTGTGCAGTTCTCCTCCTGGTATTTGCAGCTTAACATCAGAGGTGATGAAGAACTGTGCTTCAAAAAAATGGAAAAATATTGAAAATCAGCTCTTTTATTCTAGCTGGCTAAAAAATTCCTTTCAATTTTTGGGCCAGCTTTTGTCCTTGTGAATTCAACTAGAAGAACCCTCACCAAAGTCAAATCCCAATGAATTCTAGACAAGGTTCAAGTGGGCTTGTTTGTTTGTTTTTGTGATGTTTTGTTTTGGGGGGTTTTGTTTGTTTGTTTTAATCTTGGAACAATATAAATACTTAATACAAATTCTTTGTACTAAAAGAAGAGAGGAGGAAGAGCTCAAGGTGCATTTTTTCCTATAGGAAAGAAAAATATGGCAGGTGATCTCAGCAGTAGTTATTCTGTGAAATAAGGGAGACAAAGAGAGTTGTTCTCAGAATTCAATTACTGCTAATTAAGCTCCATATCTAGCATGAGAAAAAACCCCTTTTATTCCCCTGGGTTCTTATCTCTACTGATAGTCATATAAATCATCAGAAAAAATCTGCTCTTGTAGAAACAATTTGTAACTGACGTAGGCATATCAGGTAAACTTAACAAAGCTGACAAAAAATTCTGGCAAAAATTATTTCTTGAAAGCTGCACTAGTTCTGTATCAGAAAAAGCATCTGTAACTTCTTTTGTTTGGGATGGGTTTTTTTCTTTTGTATGATGACATAGCTGCAGTTGCCTGCAGAATTAGAAAGGCTTTAAGTGGCCATCAGCAGTTTCCAAAATTTAAAGTACCTCTTTGAGGTCATTCTCAATATTACTTTGGAAACCAGATATGAAAAGTGGGAATAGTATACCTTAAAAAGTTTATTAAAAGAAGATTTCCATTTTGCATGAATTAATCCCAGTTTTTCTCAAAACATCATATTTGCTCAGAACTAAAAAAATCTGAAACATTTCTGAAACTCCTGGGACAACCTGTCAGGAGTGATTGTTTCAACATGACTTCCATTCAGTGAAAATTCATAAAATCCAAAACACTTCAGGAAAATACTTCTGGTTTATGAAAACAGACATTGCAAAAATCTGGAATATTTCCAAACAGTTCTGTTTATCATGGTTTCCAAGATATCTGGGCATAATTTGCTTAATGCACATAGGTGTCAGCAATATTTCTAGTAAAAATGGTGAAACCGCAATTGTTCTCTTCTGTGTATGCATGTAAATATGAGCCATTGAATTAAGTCTGGGTGAACGACGACAATGTAGTCTTTAAGTTTCCAGGATGAATGAATTCAAGTGTTACATTCCTAGCACTGACAGTGTTCCAGGACTAGTTCCTTGTCTCTCACCAAGACCGTCAGTTTCAGGCAAATGCAAGCGAAATTCAGATGAGTGATTGATTAATTACTGACTCAGTCACAGTTATAGGTACAGCCTCTTGTAGGAGTGGATAAATAGTTTTTCCATGAGAGGAGAGGGCATACTTGCCGGTGTTTGGTGCAAAGAAATGGTTCTGGTCATTGATACAATCAGTGAACATCAAGTCAAGTGCCGCCTGCAATAAAAGTCAAGGCTACCACTCCCTTTCCCATATGACAAGGAAGTAATTTGACCAGTTTAAATATGTGTGTGTTTTGAGTCCATGTTCTTCAAGGCTGAAGCCACAAAATTTAATTTCACTCTTTAAGAGACTTTAATTAGTGCAAGTGCACTAATTAATTAACTATTAGCAACTGATATATGTTATAGTGCTGGAGAGGGAACTGCAGAGAGTATAGAAAATTACCTCCTGTTTAGGGTAGCTCCGAGAGCTTTTGTATGCTTATTAAACATAAGTTATAGAAAGTAAGGACGAATCAGAGAAGGCATATGTGTGAAACCCATGCGCCTGATAAGCATAGCAATGATGTTAATATAGAAGCTGTGATACAGACATCTGTTGAAAACTTCTTAATATAACTGTGTGGTCTTTCCTGCTTTTTTCTTGAAATTCTAGCAAATACTGATGAGCCTTCTATTGAAAATTGAAGCCAAACTATTTTTGAAGTTTTTGGGTTTTTTTCACATGTCATGCAGAAGTAGGGGAGAGAGAATTTTCACACTGACAGTGCTGGCTAAAAGAATCTTGCTTCTTCTGAAGTTCAGGAATGAAACTACAAACTGTGAGCATAAACACACCAGCAGTAAAATGTTAGGTTTTTAATTTCTTCTATTAGATCAAATTCTCCAGCGCTACATTCATTAGTATTATCATTAGTAAAAAAGCAGGAACTCCACAAATTCTAAAAATACCTAGGTTTTAGAGTAAAAGTTAAAGATGGTCTTTATCTCTGATGTTTCAGTCTTCCAGAGCACTGTACGTGTGGGGGAATTTATTCCTACTTCATAATAATATATCTAGTTTTCTGGAGAGAACCACTAGAATTTACAACATCCTATGAAAAGATGGAGTAGCTAATGGTGTAGTGTGAACTTTTCTAGCAGATGTTTTGTCCAAGTTTATATAAACTTATACAGACAGTCTGTGTATAAAACATATACAGACAATCTCAGTTTCATTTGAACAAAAGACTATTTGTGTGGCCTGTTCCTCTCTTCTGCTTCCAGCTTATGTTCTGCTCGGATTTGCTGTGCTCAATTCTTATAGGTGCTATTCATTGTAAAGAAACAAACAAAAAAAATTCTTCAAGCAGAAAAGGTGGGTTTCAGCTTCTAAATCTTTGCATACATGTTCTGATGAGTTTTATGCTATTGAATATATGCATATTTGAATTATCTTATGGCCCAAGGCATACTAAAACTGCTGGGTACTTGAGAAGGAGCAAGGCACATAGAAGCTGGAATCTACTGGAGTTTAAGGAAATACCTAGTTCCCTTATGTGTTTATAAAATACTGCATTTTCATTGAATTACCACTATGGATTATATGATGTTACTAGAAGTTCTTAAGTCGTAAAATAAGGAAGGCCCACCCGATAAATTCAGTGTTGGATACAGGACACATATTACAGGACTCTCTGTGTTGATATTATCAAACCTGAGAGTTACTGACCAGTGAAAATGATTTGTCTGAATAAGACATTAGAATTGTATCTACAGGCATTGCAATGCCTGAGTTTGTGTTTTACAATAGAAAGATTAAAGATGCATTAAATTGGATCAAAGAATAGAACAGAATTGCTTTTTTGAACTCCCTTGTCCTTTTCCATCAAATTACTGATATATGTGCCGTGTAGTTCGTCCTTCTTAGTCATGCTGTTTTACGTCATAATTGTGAATTTAATTTAATGTCTTCTCTTCTTTTTCCCCTCAAATTTCATTTTCCAGATAACACTGGGAATTGAAAAGAAATTATAAGAAAAACAACTGGTTTAAAAAGCCACCTTATCTACACTTAGCCAAAACTTACTTTGGGAATTGCAAAGCTGTTTTTTATTTTAGTCCCCAGTTATTCTGTACTTGGTTTCACCTGGTCTATACAGTCCCTGCCACAGTAGAACAAATCCTAATTAGAGCTGTGAAGTGCTAATACAAAACAAATAATTAATAGTAGTATCATGAAAGCATTAGAAAAAATATTTCTGAACAGATGGCCTGAAGGCCACAAGTAAAGTAAGTCTGTATCTGTATAATCAACCAAACTTTCATATTATGATTTTTCCAATGAAACAAACAAGTACATCTTTGGAGGTTCTCATATCACCAACAGTAATTTTCTGCTTTTGCAAACCTGCACAAACTAATCAAATAGTAATAAGAAAGGTCTTGATCTTGTTCTCATTGACTTAATTCTGAGTTTAGCATTGACTTGGAAATGATCACTGCTGGATGGAGAATTATTACAGAAAATACAATGTGTAATGGGTGGCAGTTTTGACTTGGAATTTTGCTAGAATTATCATAGTAATTTTTACTATTTATTCTTTCCTTAATTTAATTTGCTAAAGTAATTCACTGCTTTGTGAGATAGATTCTCATCTTATCTTGTATAACACTAGGATAACTTCCTTGTTTGGAAGAAAATTACAAGATTGAATTAGTAGAATATTCTTTATTTGGGACATACATTAGATAATTTGCCTAAGAGTAAACTAGAAATGTAAAATTATCAGTAGATTTTAAGAGCATATTGAAAAAAGAGACAAAACAGAAGAAACATTCATTTATAGTATTCTCATACAATTGGTATTCTCTGCATCAGTAAATTGAAGTCCTAGGCAAAGACTTGAAGGAGAGTCCTAAGCAAAAGCACTTACGCAAGTGAAATCAGTAGGTGCCTTCCTAATTAAGTTAACTTTATCAAGCTCTTTCTCTGCTTTGTTCCTTTTTCCACTTTGTTAAACTTTATTGAATGATCTGTGACTTAGATCCTGACAATATAAGTGTCTGGGTTAAAAATGCACTGGCTTCCTGAGTGGCCGAATTTTTATTAGTATACTTAGATTTTCAAGATTTATCTTATGAGCATGTTAAACTTCAGAGCCTGCTGTGTTCTCAGTTAAGAAACTTTAAAAATTGTTCTATTAAGTTTTATGTAGTCACATAAAAAATTATACCCTTTCCAGTCTCTCACATCAAACTCTATGCACCATTTTGTCCTGATGTAGACAACATTTTCAGTCAACTTTATTTTACACAGCTCCTTCTCCGTCATGGGCTTCCCTCTGCCAGTCATGATTCCCTCTCCCTTCCTGTTTGTGCTTTGTGGGTTTGTTTGGTTTTTTTTTTCTCCCTCTTCAGACTGCAGGAAGTTTTTTTTTTTACTGGAGAAAAGGCCAAAGGTGAGGATACTTAAATTTGGAGGTGATTCTCCAAAAACCTGTATCTTCCCCTTAAGTGAAGATTTCCCCTCCCCTCTTCCTAGCATTCTGGGGAATGATCAGATGAGACAGGTACTGCCTGCTGTGTACAGCCCAGCCAACTGTAGCAGGGCACTTGCAGCTGGGCGGCCGTCCCAGGTGTCATTCCAGCTGGTGCTTGATACCAAGGAGCATGAGCTGCTTTTGCATTCCTTAAACATTGCATCTTGCCCATCAAATGGGCATACATTGGGACAAAACCAATGTAACTGTCATTAAAAACCATCTTTACTGATAGCAGACCAAAGCGCTCTGTACTTTTAAAGAAATGTTAATATGTAATTGAGTAATTTTAATGAGTATAGAAATTGTAATTCTCCAGATATACATACATGTAATGAGAGTGATTACCATGCAACAATAAACCATCACTGCTATTATAAAACCATAAACTGTTATTCAATATACTATAAAATTCAAAATCTAATTGAATGTGCTAGTTTAGCATAATTCCCACAAGCCATCATTCTTTAATATTGTAAAATGAATGGGGGGTTGTGGAGCTATTAATTGTTTCTGACAAGCAATAACCACTGGAATGAAACTCCAATTATCAGCAACCATTAATCACATTTACTGTCATCTGCAATGTCAAAAAAAAGTATTCTAAACAGCTAAAAGGAATTTATATCTCTTATGTTTTAACTCACTTTATAGAAATCAGATGGTCTTTTGCTGGGATAAGCAGGGAATTACAAAAGAGTATTTTCAGTCCTGCTCAGTCTCATATTTTCCAGTTTAAAAAAGCCCTCCCACTTTATTGCATTTTGATGGAGGCTTGGGTGCCATGCAGGTTTATCACTATACTGTTATGTATGATTTATACTATAATTGTTAGCATGATCTTATTGCAGTCTCTGGCTTTAAAAATAAGAAATTATAGAGATCATCTGAGCATGCAGTTCACTAGTCAGTTCCAGGAAGGCAAATTAATGTTGCATTTAGGATGTAGCTTGATCAGGTGTAGTGTTCTTGGACATGAGGGCATAAACAAGGGTGGCAGTCTTGCTCAGAAAACATTGTTCTATACTTTTTATCTTGTTCATTTCTCAGTTTCTGTTGCTCACTTCAGAGAATTGTTTTCCTTTGAACCTATGCAGTATATCAAAACCACAGATGTACATCTCTGGGAATAAGGGGCTAGGAAGCTGCTCAGTACTTGTGAGTGGATTGGCCATTTGCACAGCGTAGATGTGGCAAGGCCATGCTTTTTTAAAAGGCCTCGCTTGCAAAATGGGATCTGCTTACTGAAAATTTCCCCTAAAGATAACAAATAACATTGCTGGACTGTTACCAGCATACTGTGGCCCTAACTCTCAAATGATATTGAGGTTTCTTCTGAACTACAGAAAATCATTTTGAGTGATCTGGACCTGAGATTTTGCCAGTTGTTTACCTTGGGAGTCTGTCAGCTTTTGCTGGCATAAAATGTCTTAGATTTAGGATAAGGAAGCATTTTGGAAGCAGAATAAGGAAGAAGACTAAGGAGGAATTTGGAAGCACCAGTCCGCAATATGCTGTGAAAAGCTTCATTTAGAAAAAGCACTGAAATCCTAAATATTTTCTTTACTATATTATTGTTCACTCGTGATTTCAACACTTCATAATCCAGTGAAGATACAAGTACTCTAGCACAAATCAGCAGAGTGGGTGTAACATCTGTTCATGATGTACTGCAAATATCCAGCAGAGTATCTTTTTAGAAGAAACATGAGAATTGATGAGTGAACTATATATCAAAAAAAGCCCTAAAATACACACCGATTGTATTTAGCTAGGTCTGAGGCACCTCCAAGGCACAGAGCAGTTGCTGTTTGTTTTTCAAATTTTTGAGTAGAGGTTTATCTATGAAATTGGATATAGTAGTGCCTCTGGAAGTGAAAGTCCGAGGTTGACAGTACTAACAATTTTATTATTCCAGTTATTATTTATATAACCAGTTTATTATTTATGTAACCAGTTTTCCAAATTTTCAGATACCGCATTTTCACTGAAACCAACGTGTGTGTAATTGACAGCATGGTTTTATAGTGTTCAATGTACTCTTGAATAGGTTACATCTTTAAGATTCTGTCCTCTTAAGATATTGTCACTCACCAGCCTTGTTTACTTAAAACCTGTGGTTGGATCAAAATACCTTATTTTTGATTTTCTTGCTGAATGTAATTGAATGTTCTTCCTCTGAAACACAGCAAATTCTTGGCCTACCAGCATTTTCTTAAACTAACTGAAGACATCGAAAGCGAAAATATCTAATATAATCAATATTATACTATAGAACTGTCATGATCAATTAATCAAAAAAAATTAAGTGCCTAAATGAATTGAACTAGCAGAAAAAACTTCATCATGAGAAAACTTTGGAACATGATCCTTTCCTTGACTTCAACTCCTGAAGTCTCTCATTTATAATTTTCTTGATGTTTTTCTGAGTTGTTCAATGTGAAACTTGAATAGATTGTAAATTTAGTAGAAAATAGTAGTAGAAATCATGCTAGTAGAAATAACCATGCTACCATTTTAGTCTGAATTCATATTGACATTCCATTTCCCATATTTAATTAAACATTTCTATCTTTTCAGAAGAAATTACTAAGTATTTAGAAAAGTTATTTTCCATTCCCAATTTAAAACTGCTGCACTGAAAATTTATTAGAACTAATGTATTCATTTATGCTTGTTGCCAAGGTGACAGAGTTTATCAGAATAGCAGAAATCAAAGTATTTAAAATGTAGTTTTAAATTCTCAATGTAGTAGGGCAAGGTAAACACTAATTCTGTCAAACACTAGTTATCTTTCATTAATATGGAATTGAATTCATTCTTAGAACAAAAAATATACAAATATTACTCTGTCATGTAATAAACAGATTTCCTTTAAAGAAGATAATAATAGACAAATGTTTGGTAGTTTAGCAACGTTTGGTCTATTTACAACACTGTGTCTTTAAACTTGAGCTGTCAGTTAACTCATATTCAAGATTCCTGCTCGCTTAAAAAAAAGGAAGAACACCCTTGAGTATAATAGTGAGAACTGGCTTTTCCCCTCCTTTTCTCCCTCCCTTTCTTTATCTCTCACTGAATAATAACCCTCATTTAGTCACATCACTCATTTCTGCCATCAGCCTTTTTTATGGCTGGAACAGAAGCATGAATGGCACACACACTGAAATGTGTGAAAACATCATAGATTTCGATAAGACACTGGAGAATGTGTCATGAGTCTGTGTTATTAGCTGAGAAATGAAAATGGATGCAGTAATTTGCACAGCAGTTACCGCTTGGCCCCTCCTACCATTACTGGGCAGCGAGTATTTAACAGCAGGTGAGCAGATGCTAACCAGTGTCGTGGCAAGCCTTGAGACTGGTAAACTGCGCCCAGTGGGTTCTGCTAGTGAGTACAAGCCAGCAAGGGCCATACAGCCACCATCCTCTCTTCACTTTCCTGTGAGCTTGTTTTCTTCGAATGACGTTGAGACACTTAAATGACTTGTCAAAAAAAAAAAATCTTCCTAATAGCTGGTGAAAACTAACGGGAAAACACAGTGCGTAACCCATGATAGGAAATATTTGGAGTTACTAGAATTATTGTATTTAATCCTGCTACAGGTCTGGCTAAATGGAGCAATTTACTTTTTGGCTGCTCAAACTGAACACTTGAATAGATGGCAGATTTTAAGATGTCATCTGAAATACTGCACAATTATAATGAATAATTTGAAAATATTCTGTTCTTTTAACAGATCTTAACATGTCTTATTCAGTAGACTATGGCATTTGGAGCTGAACGACTCCTAAAACCAGCGGGCCTCTATGCTTCTGGTATTTGATATCACAATATTCTTCATTTGCAATTTCAGTGGCAACTGAATAGTAGTTCCCAAAGAATGGTCTAACCTTGGCTGGATTTTATTTCAGTCAGAAAATTGTGAATTCGGATATATTGTAAAGAGAAAGTCTTTTTAAGTTTGAAGTTGTTTGTTATGATAGGTCTTAGGGACAGCTCACTTACCTGATATCAAATGAACACAATTAATTATTATTGTTTTACTTAAACTGTTTTCAGCAAATACCCTCCCACTTTATTGTTTTAATAATTCATTTATTGGTTTTATTATAGCTGTGCCTATGGAATCTCATTTAGATTCCATAAACTGATTAAATGTTTTCTCCAGCCTACCCCACGTAAAATTATCTTTGATGTAAAGCTATATTTTGGGAATATGTGTAGCATTGCACATAGCATTTGCTGACTTTTGAGTCAGAGCTGCTTTAATGTTGTCTGTAGGCCTCTACATATTGTGGCTGGCAATTTCTTCCTGTTAGAATATTCCTGACAGAATTCATTACTTTTCAGTAGCTGGAAAGTAGTGTATTGCACTTTCAACTCTTTATTTAGTTTCCTCTCCGTTTCAGTTACAGACCTTACTGATATAATTAAGAATTATGCAATTTGCCCTCATTTTTCTATATGCCTTGAGTGTGTTCTGTTCTTTCACTTTTCGTGCCCTCCCCACGGTAATACAAAATAATAACATGGCATATGGCAAATGGAATCAGCTGTAACACCATGCAGTGTCTTTTATCATGTAGCTTTTACAGTATGACATTCCCAAGTCTGTAGCTGATGAATATTGCATGTTGTAGAGAAACTCTAGCTGTATGATGCTGCTTCTTCTATTAGAGAAATCCTTGCTGATACGCTGTAAGTTTGCAGCATCTGTCAATCAACAACACACCAGCAACTGGCAGAATGTCTCAATGTGTAGCAGTCCTCCCAAACTGCAGAAAGTTATCATGGGCAGAGTATTGTGTTATCATTAATTGTACAACACATAATTGATATGTTAACAGTAATCATAAGTTTTTTATCATTTGTGAGGCTTGGCTAAGGATTTTTGTATGTTTTAGTGTCTTCAGAACTCTTGGGAATTCATAGAATGTGTTTTTTCAGTTGTGAATTTCCATAAGTTTGGAGTCAGTCTTCTGAAACATGCTGTCTGGAAGCATTAGGTGAATATGAAAACTAAATATTAGCATAAATAAGGATTTTGTAGATGAGTTAAAGTACTTCTACAGGCCCATACTCTAAAGGAGTTTCTATTTTGTGGATATACTAAATAGTTATGATAAGCTGATGGTGTTACTTAGGAATGCAAAAACCTGTAAATAACCATTTCTTAATACTTCATGTGTGTTGCTATACAGCATCTTAGGTTAGCATTAGTTTTGTGAGTGGAAGGGAGAGGTATCGATTAAATAGACAGATCTTTAATGTTTAGCTATGGTTTTCTTCCTATCTTCTGTTTGTGGCAAAAGTATAATTTTAGACTATTCTTAAAGTAAGTATCACTAAAATGTTTATAAGATGTTTCTGTTCTGAACAGTTCCATCAGGTAACATGCAGTTAGCCAAGTGTCCCGTTTGTTTTAGGGAATATAGGTTATATAGTCTCCACCATGTTTATGCTCCCACTAGCTACAGTTGGTGCAGCAAATTTTCTCCAAAGCAGGAGAGCAGAGGAGCAAAGAATGAATTGTTCTTCCCTGTTCATCCAGATTTGGTCTTTGGTAAATGTATTTCTACTCCTCTCTGGTCCTGCTTAGGAAATGTCAGTGTGCCCAAGCTCTGAACAAACTTTCCACCTGTCACCTGTAGGAAGGGAGGGGTGGATGATAACAGAGGGCGCTTTTCTGCAGTGTGCTTGTAACACCCCAAGAGATCAGTTTGAGGACAGGACATTGTGAGGTTTGAGACCTTGGAGCTGTGGAGAAGGAACAGGAGCACACACAGCACAACTCACCTTTACTCCTCTGTCAAACCACTACTCAGCTGGCTTCCTGTAGCAACTAGTACAATGGCTTATTTAAAGGAAATGAAATTAAATACAGGAAGTGGATTTTATTAATAGGAATTTAGGATACCAGTATAATAAGTATTTGCGCTGAGAGTTACAGCAATTTTGCTCAAAAAGTAAATTCCTAGTGTAAGTGGGCATTAGTAAGGGTATATGTATTGTGTGTGCACAAATGTCCTAGATACATATGGAGTGAATTCTCAGAAATATTAGGAAGGGCACAACAAACCATTTGGAACAATTCTTTGTACGTTTTACTCTTTATAGAGAATCATCTGAATTTTTACCTGATTTTTAGAAACAGCTCTGTCTTTTTGTCCTTAATCTTTCTTTCTTGCATATCTGCGTTGTATCTACTGCTGTTCTCCACTGTTTGATTGTCTCCTCATCACACATGAAACCAGTGTGGACTCCGTAGGGAAAAGCCTGCATTGACAAAAATGCATGAGTTACATATGTGTAAATGACAGACTTCTTGTTTCATTACTTCTTTTTCTGTCTTCCATGAAAACAGAGATAGAACAATTAGAGTCTTGGGGTCAAGTACTGAAGCACTAAGTTTGCAGATATGAATACTGATCTAATTTCATACTGCTAACCACGTAAATCCATGCACAAAACCTATTTATATACATTTTTTGCACAAAATGTGTCAACACAAGCATGTAGAAATAATGTGTGTCTTACAACAGAAAAATGCATGCTGATGAGAAACAGCATACAAGTGTTTGTCCTCTGGAAGCCCGAACACCACATTCAGAGTGAGCACTCATGCTCAGAGGTGTCACAGACTAGTTTACTCGGAGCACTGACCTGAATTCTTTTAGGCCTCGTCTTGAAGTTTACAAGGTGCCTATCTGAGACACCTCTGCAAAGTTCAGTGATTTTCACAGAATTCTGATCAGGTTTGGAAGAATTATCCTTAGATTGCAAATGGCAATTTTGTTAACTGTGATTTTTAAGGTTTGTCTGTTCCATTTTCTGGTTTGTCATTTTTTAGCGTTTTTTTTTGTGGTGTGTTTTGTTTTGTTGTTTTGGGGGTTGGTTTGATTGGTGGGATTTTTGTTTCTTTTTGTGGTGCCTTTTTTTTTTTTTTCCCCAACAGAACTTACATCTTGTCTTTTTCCAGCTCCTAACAATCCCTCCTCCATGTCATGCATCTTTTCCCCACATTTGCTTTTGAATAATCATGCCTTTAGGTGAGAATTTGTAAATTAAAATTGTGCTGTCATCTGTCATGACCTTAACTACTACCAACATTCTTATTTCTAAACCTCTCACTTCCTTAAGTTCAAAATAAACACCTCTTTGTGGACTCTGACGACGATTATTTGAAATAACATATTTTTGTCATGCAACCAGATATGAAAAATAATTAAAATTTGGGAATGTACAATATTGCAAAGGAATTTCAATTGTATTAAATTGTTGACTATTGGGATACTATTTCTAGAATTAAAACCATATTTGGAAATAATTTTTACATTCATGGGGAATTTTATTGCTTGAGAAGGACAGCAGCTGTATTTTTTGACCCTTTTCCAGTAGGATTTGTGTCAGAATGAAGACAAAAAGCGTAGAAACACTTAAAATGGCTTTCTTTGAATGGTTCTACCTTTAATGCAAGGAGTCCTTGCGTTTCCAGTCTCAAGGACTGCACAAACCTCAGCACAAGTGTGCCTGACAACTGAGCCTGGACTGGCAGTTTCCTGTGCCTCAGAGACACCCCAATATTGTACAGTGGACAGAATAAAAGATGTAATTAGCTTAAAAAGAGTAGAATTAGGATTCATGTTTCCCTTTGTCTCATTGCCAAAAAGCTTTACCTACAACAAACACAGTCATCAAAACTCACTTATGACAAGTAAAACTTGGCTTGTGCATCATTTATCAGAGTTCTGCCACTAGTCCCATCTTCATGCACTTTAACATGTAAGATGTGTTGCCTTAGAGCATGCCACATTTTATTAAGTATCCAGCTTTTCACGAGGATGGTATTAAATGAAAAGCATTCTTATTTGCCTGGAAATTCATGCCATACAGCAAATACCATTTTATCAGTGATTACTTAGCAGGAACCATCTGTCACGTCCCCACCCTCTCAGTGCTGAGAAAGGCAGAGGCTGAAGGTGAGAAGTATATTTACTCCTGACAACAAAACAGATGCTGCTGTTACTTTTAGCTGTAAGGCAAACATGCTGGAAAAGGTGACTATGTGTTGTAGTTCTAGTGTACTGGGACCAAATATGTCTGTTGATGACAGCAAATCTCTTAATATTTGGAAGAAAATTGCTTTATGGATTGTGACAGGAGGGCATGTACAACCACAGCTCCAGCTGGGATGTAGAACCAAGAAGAAGAAACTTTGGGCTAGAAAAGTATCAGGACAAAATCAAGAATTTCCCCCTTCTCCTGCCTTCCTTTTTGTAGAATATTATGTTGCAAAAGACATTATTTTTCTCTAATGATAACATGATATACTGAAATTAAACACAGCAGGTAGAAACACCCAGCGCAGAATTAAAAAAAAATAATTAAAAATTGCATATTCATATGCTGAAATCTTTTCCAGTGCTAACAACTAACTATTCCAAGTGGAAAAAGTACAAGCTCTGCTGTTCATTCTGCCAATTTCCCTTCTTAAAACTCTGGCACTGTGTTTTGAGGGCTGGGTACTCTAATTTCTTTTGTTCTTACAATCATCTATCAGGCTAAGAAAGATATTTACAGAGACAAATAATTTTTTTAATAGCATTATAGAAAATAAGTATACTTTTAAATTTATGGGAAAGGGAGAAGGGGTATTTCTTCAGTAAAATCACTTAATTCCTATTGCTTTTTTTCATAGTGCACAAGGGAAGCATTGTGCTAGGATGTAAAGATACCTAGAGTGTATTTTAAGACCAAAATATAAATGTTAGTGGGAAAGGGCACTTTATGCAAATATGTTTCCTGAGTGATGGCTCTCCCTCCCGGATGGTTCTAGTAAGACAGAATAATTTAGGAAAATAAGTGGAGTGCCCGGCCCTTCAGCTCTTTTCTCTTTCCATGTATATCCCCTTGCAAATCTGATTATGACAAAATAAAAGGTTCATTTAGGTGGGAGCTTCTTCTAAAATATTTTCAATATATCACTATAGAAAATGTAGTAGTATAGAAAAGCATTCTTATTTGCCTAAAAATAAAAAAAGCCTTAAAGCAGAGCTATAAATGACAACACTTATAGGAAGGGGAAACAGATCAACATGCCTTACTCTGTATTGCACTCATTTTCCTTTTACAGCCCACCTGTCAGTCCTGTTATCATTGTCTAGAAAAGAATTTACAGTAAGTCGTTGCTTCAATCAGTTCCCATGGTAACTTGGTTGTTTTAAATCCTTTATGTAAAGATAGCTTGGTTAAAATGATAATGAGCTGCAGTGCTTGTCCATACCTGAACTACCTTTCCCGTTGCTCAAAAATGATCCGATAGGGGCGTCACTCTATCTGCTCTAGTTCCTTTGGTATCTACAACACTATTTCGGTAACCAAGTCAGATCAGCTTCCCATCTGGAAATGTCAGTTTTCAGATGGAGATGGTTCAGGCTACTGGCTAGTGTTTGTACATGCCATGCTGCGAAGCACGAAAAGTCAGGTTGGTGTCTGGAGTCCTGAGTGCCCTGGGGAAGGAGCCCTGTGCATGTGCAGTACCTGCAGTGGGGCTCAAGGCTCCAAGGACCATGGCGTCTTTTAACACATGAACCACCAAAGGCAGACTGTCTCCCTTGCAGAAAACACTTTTCTCAAAGGCATGAAAAATAAATTCCTGTCATACCACATCAAGGGGAAGAAAAGTTCAGAGAAAAAAAACAAATGAAAGTTTTCATTGATTCTAAGAATATTGTGAAAATACCCCATCGTTGTGGGTTATGTATGTTTTATCCAGCCCTTAGTTACCACTTATCCCAGTTTCAAGCTTCTCTCTTGCACTCATAATTTCTGATTCTCTGGCCCAGTTGGACTTTGTCTTTGACAGTCTTGTTTTTAATACGAATTACTTTATACCAATTCTCATCTAGGAGAAAAATCAGCATTCTTTAAATGTAACTTAAAAAACACAAGTTTCAATTAAAGGGAATAAAAAACAGTGTGTATCTGATAGAGCTCTTCAGCTTTCTTCTACTCTGAAAATTTGCTGCATTTTATAGAAGATGACACCTTCCATGTGCTATCAGAAATTCTTAAGATTCTGTACTAGATCTGCTCTTGTTGTATTGGGTAGCTTAATACTTATATAATTTTTTTGTTCCATTAGAGGTACTGATAGACTCTATGAAGAAATTTTTACACATCTGTATCTTCCAGGCAGGCATGTAAAAAGCTGCTGAATGTAGGTATACACCAGTTAATTTATACTTGAGTTTTTCCAAAGACTCAGTAAAGATCTGATGTTTCAGCATGGGACAACACATTATTTTCCATGGTAAGTGGTTGTCCAGCTGGTCTGTATTAAGCATCTTAAATAACAAAGTCAACTTGGTCATCTACTGATTCCTTTAGGTAACATAATCTCCTTGTAATTTAGTGCCCTTTAAAAGAAGTCAGTATCCTTGTCCCAAACCAAATAATATGGGTGTACTAGAAGTTTGATTTAGACCTACAGAATTCCTCCCCAAAACATTGAAAAAAATAAAAAAAAGCTTTCAAATGTATTTTTTCCAGCTCTTATTTTTAACTAACAGTTTCATTTACTCCTGATGTCTTAGCATTGTCCTGTAGTCATTAATTTCTGAGAGAAGGGCGTTGTCAAGTCAGGCTATCATAAATTTACAGAATTCCTTTCATCAGTCATGGCAGTAACGTCTTTACAGTACTCCTGTGTGTCAGTAAAGCATGACCTTCTCTGACTGATCTTTGCAGACTATGCTTAACTGAACTGTGCTTTTCCAGGGAGCATTTTAACTTTCACACAGTGATTTTTTCAGCAGCTGACATCCAAACACAACTGGTCTCCATTTGCCAGGTGAAAGAATAAATAACACTTGATGCTTTGTCAGTTGAAAAAAAAGTAGTACTTTCAATGAATTTTATCTCAACTGAACAATTAAATCTACTTAAAATTTCCCTGTTTTAAAATTCCTTTTATAATCCTTTGTATAAAAAAAAAGAGGGCTGAATCTGTGCTTCTTCACTTTCCTAGCCTTGATTTCATCCTGATGAAAGATCAGTGCTCCAGAAATACTGTACCTTGATATAAAAACTGAGCATACCAGTTGGCTGCCTGAGATGGGAAAGTCCTTGTTATACATGGGCTTTAATATAGTTCTTACTTCAGTGAATTAATCTCCTCATTACACTGTAATTCAACAGGCTATACCTTCTTTTGCCCTGGAATTTTTTCATATATACAGCAAATCAATTGCTAACTGCAAAACAATCTCAGTTATATTATTTGGCATTTCAACCTCTGATTAAAAAATACTGTTGAATTTAGAGGGTCTTATGTCTTAATTTTTAGCTCATTATGCTGACTTACTTTTATAGAAAATACTTTTCTTGATTAATTTTTATTTTGCAATGTTTTTTATTATATTAATTATTACCAAGTATTTGAGACTACCAGTATCTATTATTAATTTAATTGTCTGCTGGTATGATTCTAAATAGTTAATCTCTGTGCTTTAATTGATTACATGATTTTTCCCCTTTTTTCTCTACCTTCATATGCTGCTCTCTACAGCTGTTTTTTTTCATTTTGTATACAATTAATAAGATTTTATTTTATACCTATTTTCCCCCTCAGTGCTTTCTACAGACATATATTTTGAAACCTAGTTATACTGTGATTAAAGTAGAATAAACCTGTTTGGATAAAATAATTACAGCTCAAATATTCACGCATCCATGAAATGTCACATTACAAATCCCAGCTCTGCTGCTGAAGGCTGAATGGGCTATGTATAAACAGGTGTGTAAAATGAGAATTAGTAGGGTAAGAAGTTAACTGTATTTCCAGTTGCTGCTGGTATGTACTTTTGAGCTGGATGAACTTTGCCGTGGTTATGTGAGCCTAAGTCTCCCTCTTTCCTTTGGTCCTCTTATGTCCTACGTGATGCCTCGTCCAAACTTGCACATTATGTCCTAAACTTACTTTCAAAACACCTCTCTTTCTGATTTCATTCTCCTTATGCGAAGTATCTCCTCTCCCTGGTTACATCTGAGAAATCATGTTTTGAAGTGTGTTATACAGGAAGAGATTAGCAGAGGAATACCATAGTGAATGTTATCAGAGAGGAACTGGAGGTGCAGAGAGAGTTTGGAGAATGTGAAGACAGGGAAAAGTGGTGCTTTATTTCACTTCTCTTCTTGCTCCTTCTGTGACTAGTACAGCCAAGTCAGGAGCTTGAAAGCAAGTTTATCAGGTTCACAAAGTTGTTTGCTGCTGAATTATCAAAGTAGAAGGGCCCATAGAACTGAATCAGACACTTTCCCTTTTGCATATGTGGTTTGGTTTTAGTCAGAATTGCAGCACATGGATATTCTCATGCTCTTTCCTTCTGCTGTTCTCTTGCCTCCAGTCCTCCTCCTGACAGAGGCACTGGCCTAAATGCTGCTGATCTTTATCACTGTGAGTAGTAAACTATAATTATTTTTTAATGGTGCAGGAAAGGACAGAGCAAATAGCTGCAAGGGACAGAAGAGTTAAAAGCTCAGACCAAACCTTCAGGCACAATTCAGAGACCACCAAACCCTGTTCTGGGAAGACCAAAAAATATTGTCAAGAAGTTTAATTTAATTTAATTTAGTTTAATGAAACTTAATTAAGAGATTCTTGTCTCTAGAAGCTCTTTGTGATGACTATTGACATGTGGAACTATCGGATCAATTCTTTGTCTTTTAACAAAACTATTTTAAAAATCACACCCATTCAGGTAACACTAAAATTTTAAAATTCCACCTTACTTGGAAGGTAACTGGTTATCACAAACATAATGTTTTCATGTCTCCTAATAGCACTGAATAAGTAGATATCTATAGTTTCAAACTGAGTTTCCGGTGTCAAGGTGACAAAGACATGGTAACCATTAGATTAATACGTCTGGAATATAACAGAGTTAGGCTAGTGAGTAGAACTCAGGGAAATTCAGATTCCTTTCATGGCTTCTAGGCTTTTCTCCCTCTTCTATCAAATGAAGACCATGAGTTCCAAAATTTGTGCAATGGTAAGAAATACATTCCAGACTCTGTGCTTCCCAGCTCTTAGGAGGAAGAATGAGAGTGCTGCAGGGAATGTAAGTACCTAAACAGTCAGAAGAACATTATTAATACCCTGTTTCTGGTCAACTGTCTCAATTTTGTCTTGATTTACTTCATGATTGGAATTTCCAACATGAAGATTTTCAATGACATTATATAAATAAATCTATTGTAATGTATCATTCTTCCAAAATTTATATGAGGTCCCAGATGATTCCATTTCTAGAAAGGAATGCATGCTTCCCATATTACTTTTAGAAGTACTGTATAAGCAATTAATTTTCATCTGTGTGCTGAGAATCTGGGCTTTATTCATAAAATCCAAATTAGTTTTTTTGATTTTTCTTCTTCCTTTCCTTCTTTAAAAAAGTGTAATTTTAAGAAAGCAGAAAATCAGATTGAAGAAGTAATTTTGGGCTCTTGAGATTATATGGCAATTACATGTCCTCTTACAAAGGAAAAAGAATTATTATTTTCTAAATTACAGATGTGAAAAGAGTCAACTATGGAGGTGTACGTCTTAAGCTACAATAAAAAAAGCAGGGTCAATCAACAGAAGAACATAGTCTGTCTGGGTCTGGCATTGTTCTAGAAAATGGGGCAAATATCAATCCAATGTATAGAATATGATGAATTTCAAGGTTACACATGCCATAGCTATGTGTCTGATTCACCATCTTTGAAGTCCAAAGTGCCATATGGATGACTGAGCTTTTAAACTGGAAATGAAGCTCAAAGGGAAATGGATTTGATAATTTTTGCTAAGATGTCAGTTTAGTCAATCAGAGAATAGCCTAGAAAAATAGGATTAGGATGAAACAGAAAGATTTTCACAAATCTGTCAATGTGTAAATGTGTAAGCTTCTCTAGTCACCAGCATCTCATAATTCACCACATCATCTCCAAAACCACAAGTATAAAATCAAGACTTCTTTAAGAAAGTATAGCACGTAACATTTAAAGAAGCACGGCTTTAAAAGGGAGAAAAAAAATCAATTAAGTTCCTGTGAAAAAATTTGGGTAAGACTCTCCAGAAATGCAGAATTCAGAACATGTGCTGAGGACCTGAATGCTGATCTCAGTCTAGTTTAAAAAAAAAAAAAAAAAAA
>WBMY01008604.1:181011-254039 GCA_013397315.1 Donacobius atricapilla
AAAAAAAAAGCTGTAAAGCAAGTAACTGTCATTTGCATAAATGATGTTCTAATCTTTGTGCTGTTCAGGTCTTTTCCTGTCAAGATTGTTTTACCTTACTTTCCCTCTATCCTTTTAAAAGGATGATAAATCTCTTAACACTGTCTTTAATACATACAAAATTACCAATCTAGCATCTCTTTTATACTGTTAAAATGCCCAGTCCCTTATGGGCCATATTCAGAACTTTCAATAGCTAAGTAAATTGTTTATGCATGACTTCCATAAAGAAGACATTGTCGTTAGAGCTTAGTAGATCAAAAGCCCTCTGAATCCCTACCCAAACGTAATTGTTTTGATGGAAGAACTTAATAGGCAAGCATTTTTTTCTAGCAATTTTCTTTCAATAGTAGTATAATAGTGGGACTTGTTGAATTGTTATTAGGGTGGGGGGGTTTCTCATTTTTTGTTCGATTTTGAGAAACAGAAGTTACAAGACTTTTTTTTTTTGACTCAAGAAGTTTAGTCACTCATGAGAATTTGTTACCTTTACTATTATAAAATTTACAAACCCAGTCATTATCAAAGCCATGAAAATCAAGCACACCAGACTTACAAATACCTAAAATAATATTTTTAAATACATAGAGTCTTTTTTATGTCTAAATGATGTCTGTAATTTTCTCAGCAATGCAAAATTTAGATTTTTAAATTTGAGGAGTGGGAGTTGAGAGAGAACAATGACGCATCCTACAAATACAGTGCAAAAGCTCGGTATTTTTAAGGTCACTTCTCCTTTTTAAAATATCTCTGATGACTGCTTAAAATCAATTATATTTAATACAGTCTCACTAAATTTCTTTTCCTCAGTACTACACTAACACATTTCATTAACAGCACGAGAGGCAGTTTTGGAATTTTTAAAATCTAGAATTAAAAAGAAAGATAATGACAACAAATGCTGCTTTTCTGTACACATGGTCATGTGTGGAATTACAGGGTTTTTCCTCTTAGGTTTGCTTTTCTTTTCTATGAATATTACATTGGGAAATCACTTCTTAGCTATTTTTTCTGTGTGTGCATCAGATGCCCAGGTGATTCAAGTTAGCTGCAGTGACTTCACTGATGGAGTATGGACTTGTATCCCCATGGAATGGAGAGCACAGACGTGTAACATGGCATAGCATAAACCTTTCTTATCTAGCAGAGTTTATCAAGCTTCGTGAGAATTTCCAAGTACTTAGTATCTTGCACTAAGGACTAAAAGACTTGGTGGGAACTTCACCACTGCCTTCTCTGGAACTAATGGGACATATTCACTTTTAAGCTACTTGTTCAGATCAAATGATTACACAGAAATTTAGAAAAGGTAAAGTTGATTTTTTATGGTCCAAATCCCTATTTAACAAAAAAGAAAAAACTATGTTCTGTTAAGCTCTTTTTTGAAATTCAAATTATGTTGATACCTTAGGGAAATGTCTGACTAGAGGCTAACAGGGTTTGCATGAGCTCTAGATGATTAACCTACTTTATATTGCTCTCGCCACCCTGCATTGGCTAATCATTATCTTTAGCAGTGTCTTCAACAATTAGATAAAACATCATTTATGTCTTTTCTATATTTAGAAAACCTTAAACTAATCTTATTTTTCCTTTATTTTCCATCATGCTTGGCATATGATGGAACATGTAGAGTAGAATTAATATAAGACAAAAACCCCCAGTCTCTATTCTTGACTAGATTCAGATGATTTAATTCTTTACTGTCCCTCCAGGCCCAGTATCCATTACAGTTGAATCAGTATGAGTTTCTAAGTGGCAATGAACAAATTTTAAAATTCAGTCAGGCATTTTCTCACTCAGGTTCTGGTTTATCAGCTGTTTTTTTTTTTTCCTGAAGCATGAGACAACTGATTGGGAAGTCGGGTAAAAAGAAGCCAGTCTGTTATGGTAGTTCTGTGATACAGTTCTGAGTATGTGATGATTAGGTGGTGTGTTTCCACTCAGAAAACAATTAGACCAAAGTAGGAGGACTGTTGGGCTGCCAGTTATTTTAGACCGCCTTTCTAATGGTTGACTGTATCGTGGAGGTGAAAAAGAGTTTTTCAGGTTCATTTCCAGGCCTACCAGCTGCAAAGCTGCAGCCACAACACAACTAGAAATACGTAATTTATCTGCTGTTCCATTCCTCTGCTTCATGGATACAAATTTTGGTCTTCAGCTGTTCAAGGCAGTGTTTCAGAATGTTGTCAATTACTGGTGTTACAGTGATGTTTTTCAAATTACATGAGATTTTCCAATGGCCAGTTATATATATTTGCAATTCACAGAGGAATCTGACAAAGGGACTTTTATTGGATCACTAGAAAATTTTCTTTCTGTATCCTCACATCCTCCTATAAAGTTTCCATTTTTTTAAAAAAGAAAAATACACTAGCTGGTTCTTACAACACTGTGCATGCTTGAACCATAATGTCACATGATATTTTTAACTTTTCTTAAGATGCTAAATTAATGAGAATTCGAAAGTATATTCTTTAACACATTTTCAAAAAGGCCATATGTAAGAAAGGAACATACAGCTTGCCTATCAGTGTGCCTCATCATCTTTTTTTTTTTTTTTTTCCTGGTAGAAAACTATGTCAGCTTATTATTAAGAGAAATACATTTAGACACTGCTGAGGAAATCTTGTGGAGGAAAATAAATATAAGCAGTTCATAAAATTGTTATATATAAACCAGACATTTGCGAAGAAGTTTTATCTTTTCCTACAAGGAATGCCATCATAATACCAGAATATGTAATTTCTTTTGAAAGAAGGTACTTATCTATGCCCAGTATCAGGGCAGACTGAGCCTTTACAGCCTCAAATTAAGGAACCAATTATGGTGAAGAAAACGCAATAGCTAGGAAAAAACCTAGGTTTGGGCATATATACATTTCCAGATTAGATAGTGGATCTGATTTTCATTCAACTATGTGCTGAATTCCACAAGAATACCTAATTCTTGTAATTCATGGGACTATCAGGCTAAAGAAAATAATTTTCTCTGGACTTCAGAAAATTACCTAATGGCATTGTCAAGAGTAATCCCCAGGAAAAATCAGTCTTTTTTCTTCTAAGTTTTCCTGTACACCATCAAACAGAAATATGTCTCACTAAGGATAGTTATTCAAATACTTTTATACTTACTGAAAACACACAAATCCTTGAAAACTTTTATGTGGCATTGGAAAAGTGCAAAAGACATTTTGTGACATCAACATGTCCTACAGAAAGAATAGAAGGAATGCTAGCTGGTAAAAGTGCTTGAGTGACTGAGAAAGAGACTTGTAGGACATGCTGCAGAGGGATGCAAACGAAAATCGAGAGCCTGTCTGATTATTAACAACTTCTTCACCTCACTGTAAAGATGGATTTACCGTGAGCACGTACCCACGATGCTGTCGTTGCAGGCCTGGGGCACCTCTTAGCCCCCAAAGCATTACTGCGCTGGGCTCAGCTGCCCGTGCCCTGCAGCAGTGCGTGAATCTGAGCCACGCGCGGGGCCTGTCAGACCCACCTGTGCTTCAGTGTCGGCTTTGTTCGCATTGCCTCTAGATGGCCAGCGCTACAAGTACCAGTGTCAAGTGAATAACTACGACATCTTTGCAATGGTAAAGACTGGCTAATTTTGGAGATCTTTTATTTATGAGAATCCTACCACAGTTAAGAAAAGAATTACAAATTGTGAATATTTATTAAAAAAAAAAAATCTGACATGCAAAATTGATGCATAATATTCCTTTTAAATACAGCTTCTGCAAGAAATTCAGTGCCACATTTTTAACATTTTCCAAGCCCATATGTTTCAGAAGCTAGATATTTAAATATCTCTTTCCCAGGACTGTAATAATAAAGGATTTCATTAACAATATTTAGGAGCTTAAATTATTGCCACAGTAACTGATATATTATAGTGCACAAAGGAAAAGAGAGAATAGTTTCTCCCCCAGCATATTCTCAGTCTATATTATATGATTTATAGGGAGAATAATCACATAAATAAACTATGTTTTCCTGTTTGAAAAGATATAAAGCTAGATTTATATCCAAATTAAGAAAGTGTTATCAAAATAAAATAAAAAAAATTCACTAGCAAAAATTCTACATGAATACTAAGCACATACTGTATATTCTGCGTGCAAACAATTTGTCTTTGAAAAGGTTCAGAGCTGTGGGGTTTTAGAAAGAAACTGTGAGGAGCTGCTGTAAATGCTTGAACATAAGAGGTTTTCTAATATGCCATAATAAATACCTTTTGATCCTGTGTTTTTTTTTTTTTTTTTTTTTTTTTTTACTATTTCTACACAGACTATGTACAAAGATGAATGTCCTTTTTAATCCATCCATTCATTCCATCTTTTCTACTTCACTTAACTTTGATTAGATTGCCTGCTAGGTCTCATTCATTTAGTACAGAATCAAGTCTTCTGCTTCCCACCCGGTTCCATGTTCCTTGGCCATATTCCTTGGTGGTAGCATGTCATGTACTTGCTGGGCTGGTCCTGATCCTGGACTGTGCATGCTGCAGGTAGTGGATCTACATGGGACAAATAGTTTTGCCTGCAGTTTATTGTCTTGGAACAGAACAGAGGCACCAGCATTGTATTTAGTGGGAATTTTTTTTGCTGGCTGTTTGTCTGTGCCACCACCCTTTCGACCACAAATTCTCTCCATGCAGAGAGATATTATTTTCATGGTGTTACTAACTCCTCTGGTCAGATTTTCAAAACAAAGGAGACCACAGTGCTGGATTTGAGTACAGCCTTTTAAGCCATGCCAATATTGTTTTAAAATTACATCCTTAGTATTTAACAATTATAATAATGTAAGGCTATCTACACACGAGATATTTAATTTTATCCTGCCCATGACCTCTCGCATCCATCTGTGTACTTTGAATTGCAGCTAAAGTAACTTCATTTTTGACAACTCAAATACTGATGGTGCATCTGCTGCAGAAATGAACTTTAAATGGGATAAAAATCTGTGTGGGAACCCCATAATGCAGGTGGTCAGCTCACAATGAGCTTGCCTGAACTACTGCCTTTCCCTGAGTGAAGTGATGCAAACTGCAGCCTGCTTTTAACTAGTAGACCTTTCAAAACAAACTCAAAATTCGAAAATCTACCTGGTCATATTTATTTTGTGCTTTAGATGCTACCATTGCACAGGCATAGAAAGTACCCTCACTGGTAGTTTTCAGTTCTAAAATGCTGTAGTAATTCCTGTTGGAAGAATCCACATAATCCTGTGTAATTTTTTTTTTTTGTGTTTACAGTGTGTGATGTAGCTCTTTCAGTAGTTTTGATCAATTGTGTTTATCAAAGGTGATTAAAACACTAGAAAATTTTCCAGCTCAGTTCTCAGATGGAAGAGACAATCCAAACAAGCACACTCTAAAACTGGAAGTGGCCTCAGTACAAACCTGTATTGGCAAAAGGAGGTACTTTTAGCTAGCTAAGATGGTGTACCATAGTTGCAACTATGTTTATTTCAGTCCTCCTTGTTGAGGGGCAAACAGTCAGAAAGTCTTCCTTCTATTGAGCAGAATTTAGTTTGTGTGTCCCACTGCCGGAGTCTATTGATAAGATCCAGGGGAAAGTACACCTTGACTTTTTTGACATTTCATTCCTTTCTATGAAACAAAGTTTCCATTACAGCTGTAAGAAACTGAAACTTCAGCAGTGAATCCAGAATATGTTTTAGGGGTTCTGTAGGTACAAAATGTAAAACACCAAAGGTTAGTAAATGCTAGTTGTAATTCAGCAGTTGGTACAGTGTGTGACTCAATACTCTAGGTGTGGTCTGTTAAGGCTAAGTTGTCCTTCAAGCCAAAGAAGTAAATAATAAGCCAATAGGACATATTGGATAGCTCTGAAGACCTAACTGTTGGCTTGGCCATGCCCTCATGCTCTAATCATAAAGTATTTTTTCCCACTGTTGCCAGCCAAAATACAAGTTTTATAGGGTATTTTCAATCTGTTCATATTTTTCATTTGAATTTTATGACAACATAATATCAACATGGTGAAACTGAACTGTGACATTTCCTGGAATGTTCTGACTGTATTAAATCTTGTCCTCTCTGAACTTGTGTCTGTACTGTGAACAAGGTATTTATTGCCAAAATCTGGGAACTGCATATGCCTCCGCCCAATACCATTTAATCTCTTGCAAGTATTTGGCTATCATCATGTTACAACACAGAATTTAAGCGTACATGATCTGGAAAAGTTGCTGTGTACTTTTTTCCCCTTAATTTCCCTGGCACAGATCTCAGCTGATGCACATCTTTATGTTCTCCCAAGTACAGATTTATCAGTGAACTTTTAAGATGTCACATTCTGTCCATAAATTATTGCAGTTGCAAAGTAACAACAAGGTATACAGATTATTGACTTTTTGTTACTACAAATGTTTAATTGGCTTGATAGCAAAAGGTTTGTAGACAGCTAGAAAAAGCAAAACAAGAATTTGATTTATTACTTAATTCAAATTAACTGCTATTGAACTGTTTCTGACACAGGTTTGAATTGAGAAAGAAATTTAAACATATATATTTGCTATATAGTACTAAATATTAAAACAGAGAACATGCTATAGCATCATTCTTAATGTACTGCATAATGAACGGAAGGGGTAATTGGCACTGGCTGTGTCTTCAGATCATTGCTAGCCACAGCCATTACTGTCCAAAGTTGCATTTTAGGCTGAATGCTGACTATTCTGTCTGTGGAGAAACTTCTGTTCCCTCTAATTAAAACTGGATAATGCAATTCATGAACTGTTTCTAGATCAGTGCTCTCCTTACTTTAATGGAAATCAATGAAAAATAAGTAGGCTTTTGCAGGAGGAAATAAAAGTACAAATTCAATCTCAGAAAAACAGCCCATGAAGATTTGTCAGAAGTAAAGCACACTGGTGACCTACAGCCTTCCCTGGGCTTAATGTGCTGTGCTTGCCTTGGAAATGCTGAGGGCCAGATGGAATTATTTCATGCTACTTCAGAATGAGTTATCAAATCCTGCTGCTAGTACGCAGCCAAATAAGCCAGAGATTTGAAATAAGTTATCAAATCTTGGCACCAGTGACCACCAACCAGTGGCTTTGCAATAGACTGCTGTGGAATGACCAAAACAAATCTCGGTAAAAGGGAAGCCAGAACACTTCTGTGACTGCAATTACAATAAAAAAGGCTGCAGCTTGCCCAGTGCAGCAAATCCACCACCTCTAGTAACCCCTTCTTCATCAGGTTTTGCTACTTCAGCTTCTCCTGAAAACTGGAAGATAAAACAGTCCCTACTCAGAACAGAAATGCAGCACCAAATTAGATTTTGCTAGCCCTTCTCCAGTTCCTTTGCCTGTGCAGTGGGAGCTTTAACTGATTTGTGTTTCCTCTGTGGTCAAAAGCATTCTTCCTTTAAAAGAGAGAATAGCTCCCTGCATTACCCTGGAGAGACGTCACATGGGTAATAGTGCATGATGTGTTGCTCCTAGAGGAAACCAAGTGGGATTTGGGACAGTGAAGCAGAAATTGGGTTGCTTTTCTACTTTTAATAATGTACCTGTTCAGATATAAGTCTCTTTCTTATTTGTTGGCAGAGGGTGTGTAGGTCTTTTTTAAACATTGTTAGAAAATGCAGTAAAGGTGGTTTCCCATTTCTAACATGTTTCTAACATCTAATTTGGAGACAAATATTAATAGGCTTTGGTGTGAACCAACATTTTCATAACCTTGTAGCTGCTATGATAAGACAACTTTGTTGTCTGGGAAGGTAGAAAAGCCCAAACTTTGTGACAATCTTCCAAATCTGTACTGAAAAGAAATCTGTCGAAATTCTCATTTTAAAATTCTCCACCAATCTTTCATATGCAGATAATCTCAGAAGTGTGAGTATTTATATCTCATTTAATGCATGTACTTTATAACTATCTGGGACGTTCAGTGATGATACTTAGGTTTCTGTGGAGATTTAAGCATATTATAGATCAGCAGCAAAAGCCCTTTGGCCCTGCAGGAGCAGTGAGGTGGATTACAACAGTCAGGTGTCAGCTGCCCGGGAACGATGCACATCCTTGTAAGGGGCTGGCAGGGCAGATGGCCAGGCCTCCATCTACAGCTACAGAGAACAAGCAGAGGGCATCTTTAAAAAGCTGCTTATCATCATGTCTCAGATTCTCAATTTCATCTCTCTATCCTTTGCTGGTTTTGTCACTTCCAACTGTTTTCCCCAAGCTATTTCTCCTGTGTGTACTTTTTCTTGCCTCCTAAACCTCCGTGAAATTAAAATGTTTAAAACCATTAATTTCAAAGGCATAATTTGTTTTCCGTGATGTGAATTCTTCCAAATATAGTCTGTCTAGATGAAAAAAAAGTCAAAACTATCTGTTAAAATGTTAAAACCAGTAAGTCAGCCTTAATATTGTACATGATAACACATTCTTCCTCAGTATTTTTGAAATTATCATTTCTTAATAACTGGGATTTCATCCACTTAAGTTAGGTCCTATCTCTTCTGTGTAGCAGTAGTATTTGTTGCCCTCTAAGAACCCCCTTAAAAAAGCAAGGAACTACTGTTAAGTGTTGAATTGTAGGGAAATAAGAAATTCCCATGAAAACTGCTTTTTAATTACGATGACAAGATGCAGGTGAAATAATGACAAAGGATTTTTTTCATGAGACTGAGACTTGCCTTGCATAAAGAACTGCACCGGAGTATGCCTAAAAGGATGTCTATGACTTTCTATCTGCCAGAGGTTACCAGCAGTTCCTGGTAGAGAAGAGCCTCCCTGGTGTTTCTCTAGCATGGATTAAACAGTTTAGAAAAAGTCGAGGCTCAACAGTCATTATCTGCCTTAGTTTTGTCACCTCCACATGATCCTTTAAATATTTATACATAAAACATTTAAACTTGACAAATTTCAGCAAAATCCTGTGAAATATATTAAAAAAAAAATACACTAGATCTAGACTGCAGATTTTTTAGCAGTTACTTGGGTAACTGATTTTTCCAAGTGAGAGATTACTTAGTATACCTTAATATCAGACTCAAGATAGTTTCCTGAACTTACTCACTTTTGAGTGAAAAAAAAATCCCCCAAAACCAAACTGAAAATCATGCAGAATATAGATCTCTGAACCCTTACTCATCCCTGCCCCTGTATTTGTCATCCTCCTACCAGATATAATTACAGCCATCTCAAATTCTGCCTCTTAATCTGACTAAATAATTTCCATGTAGACTTCCCTCCCAGGGGTCTGTGTATGATCTTCAAAGCTAGTTCATCTAAAGGAAACCTGTATCTTTGATCATTTGTTTCAAAATGTATCCTATCATTCCAGTAAAAGGAAATAACATTTAGAGGGCACCTTCAGGTAATTCAGAATCCTAAAACAATATAATCCTAATTACTTGGAGAAATACAAATACTTGGAGATCAAAACAGGGATCTAGTCCTTTCTTATTAAGGGAAGATTTTACAAAGGGAAGAGCCCTTTCTGAGATTTGACATGTATCAATAAACTATGTGGTGTCACCTTTTTCTGCCAGCACACAGAGATTGTAAATTTTGGAGAATCAGAAAAAAAATCAAGGACGTTCTTTCAGATAATTAATGATGTCTTTTGTCCTCCATAATGGCACCTCTCTTTTTGTCTACCTGGAAGTCTGAACATGACTTCTAAGGCTTGGGAATAAAACCAGTGCGAGCAAGGGGAACACGCTGTGTGTCATCCCATTGTGCCCCCTGCCTGTGTCTTTGCTCCCTGAATCCATAGTGTTGTGACCTACAAGGAAATTTCCTTCTATGACAATGGTTTTATGCCAAGAAAGACACAGCAAATGGTTGTGGTGGCAGCTTTCTTATTCAGCCAGATATTTCCTTCTTTTACAAAGCATATATCTGTTGTGTCTGGGCAAAAAGAGTGAAGCACTAAATTATGGGATTCAGTGTGGCCACATCAGTGCAGTCTGCAGTTGTAGTAAGACAACCAAAAGATGGATACCTCCATTGCAGCTAATACAATCTGACGACTACTTCAAAACCTAGGGGCAAACAGAATCAGAGTATATGCCAAGTTGCTGCTTTGCCCCTCTATTTTTTATAAGAATGATATTGTGCTGCCCACTGAAACTCATTAAGGTACAAATTACACACAACTTGTGAATGAAAGCCATCCTTCATTGACCATTCATGCTATGTTGTTGAAAGTAGTTTTATTTATGGTGTTTCCCTGCTTTTTCAATCTACCATATATCAGAAAATTTATCAGAAAGTTGTAATGAACTCATGATTTGATGCCATTAACAGCTGCACCAACAGCACAAGCTGTAGATCTTCAGTTTTGAAAATTCAATTTTATGTTCAAGTCACAGATTATCTAGAGTTTAGACTTTAAATCATCCTGGCAAAGGCTATTTCTTTGTGTAGTATATCTAGCTGATTCCTAGGGTACTTTCTAAAATTAAAAATATCAGACTTCTGAAATATTTCCAAACTGATGCCTCAGCGATTTACACAATTATTCTGATACAAGGAAGTACTACAAAAAAGACTTTGGTTGATTCTTTTGGACACTACAAAGTTTCAGCTCTCTCTAAACTCAGTTAAGCAAAATTGTGCTATCTCTTATACACTATCTGTTATTCCCAGATAGGAATGGGAGGACCTGTTCTACCTGTTTCACTGCTGGACACTACCAAAACCTATTCTATATTCATGGTTGCAAAGGCAAAGAGACTTGAAGTATTCTTTTGCAAATCTCATTTATTTCTGCCTACCTTAACATTTGAAACAGTATATTTTTATTAAAACCATTCATTTTGTTTCTATGATACACTGTAAACAAAGACTCAATTTTAACCAGTAATGAAATTTTTGTGTGAACTAAAAGCAAATGCTACAACTATTTTGAAAAATTCGAAGGCTTGGAAAGGATGTCATTTCAAAATGTAGAAAGTCGTAGTGGAAAGTATTTGAGGTATTATTGTAAATTGAAATTACCCCAATACAATAACTATTCATAGATAAATAATGACTATCCTCATAGGGCCTTAAAGAATTTTTAAAATACTTTATGCCTTCCAATGAGTAAACAGTAATTCTGTGAAAACAATGTGATGGTATTACTTTTTGCCCTGAGCAGTCAGCCTTTTTTTATGCATACTTTTGAACAAGGAGTTCTAAGGATAATACTTTTTGAAATACTGTATGCACGTGCCAAGGAATCCATTTGAAAGCACTGCTCTTTGTGATTTTACACTGCCAGTAAGACACAGCACTTTAAACTTGCTCTCTCAAATACACCATTTGTCTCAGAGATTCCTTTTAAGCTTGTTAATACTAAGTATCCTTCAACACATTGGGGATTGTATTTAACACTTTGCCTCTTGCCATGAAAACACTCTCTGAGGAGGGTATTGCTTTGTTACAGAAAATTCATAATAGATCCATATACTTCAATTTTAAAATGTGGTAATTTACAGCATGGAATTACCAGTACCATCAAGTATTTCTTGTAAGGATAACTATGATGTTTGAATGAAGAGTACATATTTGCTAAAAACTCAAAAAACCTTCTATTTGAAGGAAAGATTAATTATAAGAAGCTATCCTTATATATAATGGTTTAATGAGAGGAACAAGAAATTTCCTTTAATGCAAATGAAAACCAAATGTGAAAGTGCAACTGTGAAGGGCCGTATTATTTGCTGTCCCTATAGGAAAGAAGAGCAAACTGAGAACTGACAGTTTCTACTGAGAGGTTGTCATGAGACTGGCCACGGCTTTGAGTCCATGGTAGTCTTTGCAGGTACCTCAGTCACCTCATGTGGCTTTCTTCATTCCTGTGGTAGCATAGTTTAACATCTTTTCAAAGCCTTACTGGGTATTCTCTCTTGAGAGTCCACAGTTGAGTATGCTGTTAATCTGATAAGGGTGCTTGCTGCTGCAGGAGTCTGCAAAGCTACAAAACTAATAGACAATATAGCAAGGAAGAGAATTCACGTTTTTTCCAACACATTTAGTAGCCTTAATTCCACAGAAAAATTACACACATAAGACAATATCTTTATTCCCCATCTCATGTTGATAAATGCAGGAAAAAATTAGGAGCTTGATCCAGTATCAGATGAAATCCAGGTTGCCCTTTGCAGTCTTCCTTTTCTCTATTCTCAAATTGACAAAATGCTGGCAACTAGAAATCAAATTTGAACTCTGAAACGTAACTTCATACTGAATCATATTAAAAATTTAAAGGTTTTGAGCAGGTCATTGTAATTTTTGTTATTCAGATACTTAATTCCTTATTCTTCAGCCTTAAGTATTTGGTGTAACTCTCTTGCCTACTTCTTTTTTTCACATGGTTTCCTTTTTGTCTCTTTGACTATGATAGTGAGAGAACAACGATTGTATTTTGTTCAGAATGTGTTTTTGGTGAGGTAGTTCTGTTTTAAAGATTTCTTGCATCTCAGTGTTTTTCTGTTGGGAAAGAACCCATCACTAGAGCAACTAGATTTCAAATAAAAACATTTTAGCTAAGAGGCCTTTTATTATTCTGAGTTCCAACTGTGTCATGTTCTATTTTTCTTGGATAGCAAGAATAACTAGTTGTTAATTGCATCCTTCTCTTTTGACTGATAATCCCTATTGTTTTTGAAAACTGTGAGAAAGTTAAATAGCAGAGAAGAGGAGAAATATTATAGGAAAAAATGTAAAAGGTTGTAGGGAAAAAGAAACAAAAAAAGAATAGAAAATGAGAGGAAGAAGAAAGAAAAACTACAGAAAATAGAAATTACTGCTCTTTTCTTGAGACTTTTGTATGAAGTCTCACAGACTGAGCATGATCCTCTCCCCTTTCATTCCCCTATCACACCTTCTGCAGAAGAGGTACCAAGACCACACAATTGTAGCACAGCTCCAGTCCTGCACCGGGATCTCACATGCCTGAGTCAGCAGTTTTCTTTATGATCTGTCAGCCACGTCAGCTTCCAGGCTGAAAAGAGCCCAGTGCAACTTTGCAGCCACAGATACTCTTCCAAACGTTGCCTTGCTAAGGAGCACAGTCCTCATGATGTCAGCCTTTCTTCCTCACGTGACAAGGCAGTCACAGCACTTCCGATTCATGGGATTGAATGCCTGCATCCTACATGGGGTGAAAGCCAACAGATACCCAATTCTGTTGTGAGAGCCAGTGCTGAATGCAGAGCACTGAAGGAGGTTGAGAATTCAAACGTTCTCTAAGGTCACAAAATTCCCAAACAGGGATTATGCCTCACGGAATGTTCGGGGCAGGAGTTTCACATGCTCTGTTGGCTCAGTGCCACTTCCATATGGGATCAGCCTCTTACTGCTTTCATTTGCAGCAGCAAGTATCTGATATTGAATGTTTTGGGAAGCTCACCTGAAAAAACTTCTCCATGCTGATTCTGGTATCTGAAGTGAAATGCAGGCAGCATTGGCATACTTCTAAGGATGACTGTGCTGGCTGAACTGCAGAGCATTTCACATCCTGGTAACTAAACTCCAAATGCATTGAGAAGAAGGGCTAGGTAGATAGCAGGTTGGGGGTTTTTTTGAATCTTGCTTATGTCTGCCACATTCCTAGCTGGACATATGGCGACCAGGTTGTCAGGGTGTCAGTCTCCACAGAGTCAACAAGGGCTTCTCTTGCAGGGAAACCCTGCCCTCATTTGCATTAGAATTAATTCCTCCAGCTCCAGGTTTTCAGCATGCTGGTAGAGTGTGCTGGGTCCTTCAGTTTATAAACAGCACACTGCTCTCAGATTAGTGCTTTCTGAAGAACACAAAATTCACTAGGGAGAAAAAGAAATCGGTGTTTGGGTTTTCACAGACACACATCTGATAATTCCCATAGATTTGGGGGATTTTTAAAATTACAAAATACAGTAATTTCAATGGTCTGCAAATGGCTGAGGGGAGATGTTATAGAGTGCTGGAAACTACGCAGTATGAACCAAGGCTGAGGTTTTTCTTCTGGAGCGAAGTCAAAGCTTTTGGTATATTTTGAATCTTTCTACAGATTCTATGCTAAATTTGTCTTCTGCCATTACACTGGTGTGACACTTGGCTCTTTGTTTCCTTTATTTTTTTAGTCGTACATGTAGTGCTCAGTATTACTGCCTCTCTTTTCTTCTGTCTTTCTTACTTATTTTCTCTCTTATGGTTCATGTTGCACAGTATTCTGGTAGAGATAGGAATTTCCACTTGTTCTGTCTTGTGAAACCTGACTGTATGATATTTCTTTGTTCAGTTCTCCTACTGATTCATTCCCAAATTGCAGAAACAGTGAATTTCATATGTATTCAGCTATCTTCTTGTCTAAAGTATCAACACAAATGCATTATATTTAGTTGTTAAAGCCAGTAATTAATTCCAGTTTAAACTGCAACTTAGCTGCATTTAACACTAAGCTAAATTTTAAATGAAGAGTTTTTGAGATCTAATATGGAAAACAAAGTGTTCTGAAATTTGTCATAGTATGAATCCTTATCCCTTCTGAAATCAGTTAGGTTTAGTCAAAGCATTTTCTATCAAAAAATCCAAAAGGATTTTTTTTAAATGACATATTTTATTTACAAATTTCTTTCAAAAAAGCTGTTTCAAAACAAAGAATGCACAATATTTTGTTTGGCTTTTTTTTTAAATGTCAAATTAGGGCATATTCCTTCCTGAAGTAGTTAAATCATAAACTCTAATTTCAAGAGGCACCAGTTTGTTTTTATAAACCATATTTTGCAAGTATTTATTGTTTTACAGATTATGATGAGCATGTATTTTCTTCCTGAAAAATCATGTTGACAATGCTTTAATCAGCTCTGTAGAGAACCCAAATGATTAAGATGTTGCTTAAAACACCCTTAAGCTAGACTGGCAATCACAGGCTCATAGTCCGTATCAGGAGAACAAAAAAACATCCTCACTGAGACAAGGACAATTTCTCTAGCATTCAGTTTTATATTTCTCTCGCATTCAGGTTCTGCAAAGTAACTGTGCCAAAAAGCAGTGTCAGAAGTATTTTTTAGAGTTACACTGTCAAAGAGATGACAGGCTGTGTCCCAACCTTCTAACCAGGTCATCTTTATGGCTGCTCAAATCAGGCTGCCTGCTGGTAGAAGCTGTTTTTCTTATGTTGCCTCCAGGAAACAAAAAAATCAGAACAAGAGGGTTTTTTTTTTCTAATTAATGATTTTTTTTTAAATGGAGGCTGCTGAATTACATGCAAATATATATAGTTTTTATCTATTATATATTTATATGTCTATTATATTTATAATACACCCTTATATAATATATATTTCTATGATGTTTTTCAGTTTTATACTGTAAATAACAAGACTTTACCACAATTAAATAAATTAAAGTTGCTGGGTACTTTTGGAACAAGTTATAAATCCTGTAAGGGTTGTGCTTACTTTTGATGCTTATTTCAAGACCTGAATTGGCAGAAGGGCTGTGTTTCAGCACTGGGCTTGCACTTTCAAGGAAACTTTACCATCGCAAGAAACCTCACCATACTCCTAATGTTCTGGTGTTCTCATTTACCTAGCAATGTTGTAAACTCTGTAAGAGTTGAGCATGTGTGTCTTTACAATGCTGTGTCATGGCTTCACCAAGGCAAGGAAGAATTGAACTGTATTCTCAGCTACCTCTTCAAACACAGCTTAGTTTGGCTAAGGAGAAAACGAACTCATCTACAGTGTATCAGGAAGCCTCTATAGACCTGTAATGATGCCAGCAGAGAGAGACTTACTTGCATCTGCCTAGACATTTTCTGTCTCTATAGTGATAGTTTAAATGTAGTTTGAATCAAATAATTACAGCACACTGCTGTGATTAGTGCCTTGAAACTATTTTGATATGAAGACAGAATAAGCCACCTATTAGAATTTACTCTTCCCTTAAAAAATGTCAGGTATTTTCATGTTGGACTAATTGGCAAGTGAGGACCCATGTTTCCATGAATGGCTGCACCCTCTAGAGCCTCCCATCACAGAATCATTAAAAAATGATAACAATTGTGTTCCAAGTTTGAGCTCATGCTATTTTAAACACTGCACAGCATGTGTTCAAGTTTTCCCTTTCATCCAGTCCTCCATTTTTGATGTATTATTTATTGAGAAAATTCTTATTTCAGTAATGTTGGAATTCAGAGTATATTTTCTACTCTGTTCTTGCTGCTGCAGCGTCGTAATAAAAGACAGACTCAAGTTTTTAAGAGAGTTGAACTGAAATAGTAGTGTTCCGAGACATAAGCTCTGCACAAGGAGCAAACAGTCTCCTGTAAACAGCAGGATTCTGCTACAGCTTCAGATTATGTCTCTCATCTCTGGGTCTTCAGTCTGTGGGAGAACTGGAAGTTTGTGTCTCTCAGCCAACATTTGCAAGTTTTCTAAAAATTAATAGCATTCCCCTCCTTTGTTGTTGTGTTATTAAGTCATTCTTCATTTGTTGAGGAGTTAAGAAACATCACCCTGGTATTTATCTGTCATATGGGAAAGGGACAATAGCAGGAGCTCTGGAAAGGCACACTGGAGCAGTTTAACAAAAGCACCAAATCCAGGTTAGGAATTGGCTAAGAAAGGAACAAACCCTAGAGGCTTATTCATGTCTCACTTTTGCTTATCTTCACTGGAGTACTCCATGAAGTTATACAGGCTGTGCTCACAAGGACCTGTACCTTACAAAAGACAGATGTTACTAAAAGAATGACAAATGCTCAGCACTCCTGCAAATTGTGTTGGATATATGCTGTAGATATGAAATCGATATTAATTACACTAAAACACATGTATTACAGAACAGTAATATTTATTGAATCAGAGAGTAAAAGTGAGTTGGAAGGGACCCATCAGGATGGTCAAAGTCCAACTCCTGGCCCTGCACAGGACAAACCCAGAAAATTGCACCATGTGCCTGAGAGCATTGTCCAAATGCTTCCTGAACTCTTGTCAGGGGTTGTGACCACTTCCATGGGAAGCCTGTTGCAGTGTATGACCACCCTTTGGGTGAAGAACCTTCACGCAATATCCAACCTCAACTTCCCCCGACAAAGCCTTAGGCCATTTCCCTGTGTCCTGTCACTGCTCCCCAGAGAGAAGAGATCCCTGCCTGCCCCTCCTCTTCCCCTCACAAGGAAGGTGGGACAGCAGTTAAGGTGTCCCCTCAGTCTCCTCCAGGTGGAAGACCAAGTGACCTCAGCTGCTCCTCATACAGCTCCTCTTCAAGGCCTTCACCATCTTTGTTGTCTTCCTCTGGATGCTCTCCAATAGCTTAATGTCCTTTTTATATTGTGGTGCCTAAAACTGCATGTAATATTCAAGATGAGGCTACACCAATGCAAAGCAGGAAAATCACCTCCTTTGGCTGGTTGGTGATATATTATTTATTCAAAAATAAAAATAATTCTTACTTTGAAAAGGAAAATAAAAAATATTATTTACTTTAAAAATGTAATTAGCATTTTTTTAAATGTTCTGAATATTTATAAGGCCTTTTGAATCATTACTAGGTAACAGAAATAGATGAAACCATCCTCTGGTGGGTTTAAAATATAGATGCTTGCAGAATGTAATAAATCATTAGTTTGTTTAAAAAAATTGTTGACAAACATTAATATCTGTGTCTCAATGGCTGCAAAAGTAGTATTGTTAATGTGCTGTATTTTTTCTTTACCTTTTAGTATTGGCATTATACTCTATAACTTACATTCATAATTTGCAATGGAGATTATCCTACAACATACATACTATGAATTCACTTTGGGACTTCCCTTTACGGTTCCCTTAATGCTCTTCTATCCATGCCTGATTGTATTCTTTTTTTTTTCTCAGTTTGTTGTTCTTTTTAACCATCCCTTTAGATTTCTGTATTCCTTTATGATGCTTTATTTGTCCACTTAAAAGGTTTATAGAGATGCAGATTATAAGAACTCCATCACCTGTAGTTTACTAGAAACCCTGACCTGAAATATTTGGTATCCGTTAGCTGAGTGCTTGTTCTGCCTAGAGGATATGTTAGGAGCTCTGCATGAGTAAAGATGTTTTCTTATGATCCGTATACTGCATACTCATTTGGAAGTTATTTATAGATGTGCTGTGCTGTTTCCATTTTCTATCCCTTTATCTCTCTCTCAAGATTAGTATTGCTTTCTGCCTCCCTCTAAATGTGAGCATTTCTGTCACTGTAATTCAGCTACTCTAATCCATTACTGTTCTACCTCCTTTATTTAATACAAGTCATTAATCGAACTTCGTACGTTTGGGCAAAAGGAAGAAACAAATGGATTCAGTTGCTGTCACATCAGAAGCACGACAGATAGTGTGCTACAGTTCTACCCAGGCCAGTAAAAAATTGAATTCATTGTGCACTGCCAAGTGTTTCGGGAATATATGGGATTAACTTTGTGGTGAGTTAACCTCAGATCATCTCCTTCTTCCTTTTCCCTATCAAGGCGTGATTCTGTACTACAGCTGTAGCTGAACAGACACCTTGACCTGTTTTGAGTGCAGCCCCTCACTGGAGGTGATTCCCACTTGTCCCTTTATTCATGGCCAAACCTACATCATCCCACTATTATTTGTACAGCCAGATGATGAACTGGATCATGGACTAATCTGGCTAAAAAAACCAAGGTATCAAAAAAAAGCAAAAATCAGTTGGCTCGGTCAGGCTCACTGCACTGCCATGCAAATCTGGGAAAAGCAAATGCAATCACACTTAGCAGCAGCTGCCCAAATATCTTGCAGTAAAGCAGCCATGGAATTGTGTCAATCAGGCAGTAGTCCTGGGGGATGGGAAGGAAAAACCCTACTGAGTGTTTGAGCTAGAGATCAGGGCTCCCTTTTTCACAAGTTTAGGTGTCTCAAAGTTAAATCAGGAAGGTGTCAAGAAACATTGGACTTGCATAAAAAAGGTTTTTGCATTACAGTAGTCAAAAAACCTTTCTCAAGACTATGCTGTGAAGATCCCTTTTTATTTTTTTGCCACTTAGAAAAAGTATTCAGCAGCCCTTACTAAAGTGAACAAAGAAATACCAGCACACTATAAAAGAAAATATGTCCCAAAAGATTTAATATGTGGGAGAAGGGGAAGTGACATAGTATTAAGTTCATCTTAGCTTACAGTAACAAATTGTTTCAGCAAAAGTACATGGAGGAAAGAATTTGGCTGAGCTCTTGAAACAGTGGGAGGGGAAATGAGCTGCTGGAGGTTGAAACGAAATTTGTTTCTGGGGCTCTTGGGATGTTGTGGCAGCCCTGTGAGCAATACACTGTGCATTGCTTTTGATATTAGATAGTCTGTTTGTAAAGAAAACAAAATACCCAATGACTTTATCTACTCATTTTCTTCCAGACAAGAAATATTCCTTGCTAGAGCCCAAATTGTCCATAGGACTTGAAAGTGATGACAATATGGAGTGCAGTAGTATAACCAAATAATCATAAATAAAGCATTTTATGATTTTCAGCTGAATGCTTTCAAAAAAGCTGGACACAACTTTTCCAACACTCAGCTCTCAGAAATAAAAAGAAACCCATTTGAACTTGGCCAGTTCAAAATGTTTCAACTCTTGGCAATGGAAACTTTGAAAGATGCAGCATATTTGGCATCATTTGTATCTGTTGTCTTATATTACTTCCAATATAAGCATTACAAGCAAAAGATAGGATGTTTTCTTAGCTCTTTTGGAATGTTGACATTAGATCATCCATACCACAGGGATACTTGTCTAAGGATCACACAGTCTATTATGCACTTCCTTTGAAGAAAAAACAAAGATAACACTAAACCTGGTAGTTAAATAGTTTAACTTAGACACAGCAGCAAAAGAGTAATTCTGTTTTTTGGAACCAAAAAAAAATCAGTTGTCAGGAAAAAAGATTAATATCTAGATAACTAGAAGGTAAAAGGACCAGGAAAAATGAGGAATATTAAGGAATAGTAATGCAATGTTATTTGCGGGGAAAGAATTTCAGAATGGGATCCTATGGAATATTTATGGATGTCAGTTTTAGTCTTGTAAAATATTTGAGCATTTTAGTTAATTAGCTACATTTTATAGTATTATTTTCTAGTTACATATATAAGTCAAGCTTATACAATGAATCTTAATAGCATGAAATGCTTCTATTAATATTTTTAAATTCTTGTGTGCATTGAAATACTTCACTACATTAATATTAACAGAAGCACAAGTGCCAGACTCTGCTCCCAGTCATGCTGGAATCATGCTGTTCACAGGATGGAGATACTCCAGTTGCAAAAGGATCACTGAAAGTAAAACTGCATCATGCTTTCTTGCCAGTTAAAAATTAAATTAAATATTACATAGGCAGTATGGATTCTTTTTCGCCATAACAAAGATTAAGGTTCCATACAAATGCTCAGGTTCCAGGGAAGAAAAACATTCAAAATTGTGTAGATTTTTTGGTGAGGACAAAACTAAAGAAGCATTCCCTACTATAAATAGGGGGGATTTTTTTCTCCCACTATTGATACATTATTCATCAACAACTCATCCTTGCTAGAACTTCTACAATTAAGGAAATGTCAGGGTTTGCTCATACATCTTTTGGACATAATGTTGTATTAGCAAAATATAATAGTAGACAATATAATATTAAAAATGAAATATAGTAAAATATATATAATCAAAATATATAATATATAATAAAAGAATATAAAAGAAATATAATAAACCCCAAAATAATTGCAACCCTCCCCACTTCCCGTGCTATTACAGAATGTAGTGTCATTTATAAACACTGAAGGATTTGTGCATGGTAGAGACCTTTGAGAGAAAGTCTCACCTTTGTTCTTGGAGTGATTTACTTAGATTGAAATGTCAGGTTAAAATTTCACAAAAGAGAAAAAGCCCAGCTGCTCTCAAAGCAGGGAGAGGCAGGGCCAGTTTCACACCTCGGCCTGGCAGCCTCCTTCTTAAGATAAATGGGGGAAAAGCAACTGAAAGCCAACACGTCCATAGGAACATTTTACAGTTTTGCTCTGTGTGCTTTTTGCACAGGTTTTCATAGTCAGAAATGTAAATTTCTCTTCAGAATATGTTTTCAAGCACCTTTAAACATACTGGTAGTTTGATGCACATACAGTTTCTATTACTGAAACAATTTCATGTGATTTGGTTTTCAGATTACTAGCAGGTAGCATTATATATTTCGACACAATCAGACTAGAAAAACAGGGTAATGTAGAGAGCTCTTCTCAGTGACAGAAAAAGGATACATTTCTTCAGTTAATTTACAATACTCCCTTGTTTGCCAATAAAGATATGCATATATTTGTATTTTTAAAATTAACACAGTATTTAATTTTGACATAGTAAGTCTTTTCTCTAACTATATTGCTTAGGATAAACAGTGCATCCAAATAATTTTTCTCTTTGTCCTTTTTCAGTGCTTTGTTAACATGTCTAGAATTGTTCTCACTGTTTTCCTAGACGTTTTGCATTCTGGTCATTTTAATAACTACTTAAAAGGAGCTTGTAATGAAAACCTTCAAGTAAGAATGTTTTGAGAGTAGGAAATATTCTTGCTATTTGTGTGAAGAGCTTTGAGACTCCTTGTCTTGTCATTCATCTTCTGAACCAAACATATTAGTTTTCGTGGGCTAAGACTTGTTGTTTCCTCAGCTTTGTTAGTAATATCTTGTGGAAAAAAACCCCCTGATTTTAGTTCCATTCCATTAATCAAATAAAAAAAATTCCCTGCCTTTATACAATGGCAGAATGATTACAGCCATTTCCAGCAGCTTACATGGTAACAAGATTATCTATATATGGCACAAACCTACAATTCTGTAATAACTGGAAAAATGGAGGTGGGTAGAATTTATGCTGAAGTTTATTTCCTCCAGTATTCCTGTGTTTGCTCTGTAAAGCTGATTTACTGATCTGTTTGCTGCTGCTGATGCTAACATTTTGAGTTGTCTACCAAAAGGAGAAAAAAGAGCGAAGAAAACTTTGGGAGATGGAGAATCTAGAATCAAACCTCAATTAATCCATCACCTAACCATAAATATAAGGGGGCTTACACATCCAGCCTATCCTACCTAGAAAAGCTAAATTGTGTTACAGTTCCTTGATTTGTTCGTGTATGTCCTTCTGTGTTCTGTCTGTGCACTTGCATTTAAATTCAAGAACCTTTGCATAACATGTCGCAATAATTTGCTGCCTATTAAAAAGAACTTTTATCTATAAATGTTTTCCTAGTAATACTATCCTTCCCAGCTGTAAAAAAATGGTGTAAGCTTCTTTAGAAAGAAGGAAGTCATAAAATGAAAAATTAACAATTGTCTTAAAAAAAATCATATTGGAATGTCTGTTCACTTAAAAGGTGCCTCTGTGAGTTCATCATCTTCCTTTTCCTTTTCCTTCTTTCCTTTTAAATCTCCTCATTGAAACTGGAAGCAGTGCATTGATCATCTTGAAAGATCAGAGTATTCAAAAAGGTATTTTTCACATACCTCATACCTTTAAGCTTTCTTTTGAATAGATAGACATAACCTGGATTTACTGTTGTCCACAAAACATCCTTGTGAGTTTTTATTTTAGCTTTGCGAGGACTGCCTCGGTCACAGAGTTGATCAGACTTAACATATATATTGCTCCACAGTAATACTCAGCCTTTTACAGTCAAAAGTACTGTAACTGTAGTTTTAATCTTCTTTCACTTGAACTTAATTTTAAAAAGAAAATATAAACAATGAAATGTACAATGGAGCTAGAGGTTTCTTTAGGAAAACTTAATACTGTCAGTGTTTTCTGAAAGTTGTACTTTAATTACTCACAGGTCTGTAAGAAAACAAATGCTTTAGCAATCAATACAGCTGGCATACTAAACCATTTCTTTTTTCAAAGTGGGGCTATTACTGTTCTTATTTTACTATCAAGCTTATACAAAGATCATTGCACCACCCTCCAGAGGTTATTTTGTGCAGGAGGTCTTTCTTTGCTATTCAAAATGACTCTGGCAAAGCAACTAAAACCTGAAACCCATCCACTGTTTTTCTCTATAGTTGGGTTCCTTCAGTAATAACAGATGAAACACAAAATGAAGTTTGTAGGTGCATTTCCTTAGCCTTCTCCTAATGGTAAATGGAATAGATGCTGTGTTTGCCTTGGCTATTACAGATGATGTTTAGCCTGTTTCCCTCTTGAAAATATGTTGCCTCATTCTCCACATTTTTTTATTGACATTTACATTTTAAAGTTCTAGTGGACAAAGGTCTTGCTGTCAATATGATTTCCACTATACAGGACCTCTGTCCCTCACCTGAGCAAGCTGGGAGATCGCAGAGCAGCAGCTTTGGCACACAAAAGTACCTTATGCTAATTTCTGCTTCTATGAAAAGATATAAAAGTCTGGAAAGCCAAAATCTTCCAGGTTTCCCTTATCATCTACATCCTGTTGAATTGGGGAGCAGATTCTGGCATCCATTCTAAATGTAACAACTCAAAGAACAATTACTGTTGGAGTAAGTACTTTATCTCCTCCTCCTATGTGCTATTGAATCTTCTGAGTAACTGATTAGCAGAGAGCTGGTGTTCCATTCTGAGAGTGTGTATCCAGCAAACTGTGATCCTAGGATCCAAAGTGGAGTTTGGAGCTGAAGGCACCTTTGAATACAAAAATTTTTCTCCTTCTGGATTCCTCACAGATTCTGATCAAACCTGCTGCTTTTGCTGGGTCTTGAAGGACAAAAAGAGTACAGAAAGTCACCCCAAAGTTTACAATGCCTCTTTAACAGTGCATGCTCCAGCTGTCACCTCTGCTGGACAGCAGGTATTTAAATGACTGCAGTGTTACTGCAGGGTCTTAGGGGAGTAAATGTCTTCTTTAAGTTACTAATAGTTTAATATTCATGGTATTTTTTTACTCTTTTTGTAATGTTTGGTGCTTGACACACATAATAAACCTCTGATGCTAATGTAAATTACCAAGCTGCTTCTTCCTTCAGAGGTTCTATGGCAAGGCAGGACCCAGATGTTTTTCTCTGGAGACTTACTGTTAGGTCCTTATCTGGAATAATGTTCGAGATGTATCTGTATTATTTCAAGCTCTTCTTCATTGCATAGCTCTTCAAACTTTTCAGTGTTAAGACTGGTGTGCTGCTGCTGCTGCCTTTTCTATCACCTTAGACCCTCTTGGGTCCTGGCTGTGTATGTTTGTCTGAGAAAACTGTTCAAATGTCACCACACTGAGCAATGGGACAGTGTAACTTGAGACAACTATTTCTGCACATGGGATTGTAAGAAAAGAAAACTGAGCCTATATGGATATTAAATAAGTCTGTTCTCCAATCTGAATAAGGAAAAAAAAACCCAAAAGGCCAAATCAACTTTTTTGATATGTGTGGATCACATCTAAACTGTCCAGCATTATTGCAGCAGTCAGAGCAAGCCAACTGCTTTATTATATTTCACTTCTTTTAGTGCAGGTCATTTTATAAATAGTAGTATTGTTGGTCAAGTTGTCAGCAAGATTAGACATGTGTTTTAGTGGAGTTCTGGGTTACATATTACTGGGTGCAGTCAAACTGTTTTTGGTAGTAGATGATTTACTTAAAATATTGTGACCTTGTAGTCATGAAAACCACTAACATCTTCATCTTTAGACTCATGCATGACCTCAGAACTAATTTTATTTGATATTATATATGCCCTGACTGTCCCAAAAATATGTATGTACAAATATCTCAGCTCTTTTAGTTCCAGCATTTGCAATTCCTAAATCCTGTTCTGATTCTAGCCAACCAACAAGGACAATCTCTGATTTTGCTTTCAACTAGCACCTCAGATAAAACGTCATATAGGAAAAATATGCTTCTGGAGATCATGCATCCTTGGCATATTATAGGACTGGTTTATCTTCTATTTCTCCATCCTAGAAATGATTCCTTCACCCTGACAACCCAAAAAAGAATATATGTCCCTATGTCTGTCATACTTGATTCTCAATTTTGAGCTGCAGTGATCTGATAAATCAGTTTTGTGCAATTGATGTTTTTATATTTTTTACTGGCATGCTTCAAGTATACACTTAGAATCTGATATACATCAGCTGTAAACCTTTTCATTTTTTATTTTGTTGTTTTAGCATTCTAGTAATTTCAAGATTTATGAATAACCTCTACCAAAGTTATCCCATATTTGGCACTGCTCAGAACTGCAGTTTATGTAAGTTTTGAGGATTTCTTCCCCACACCCAAAACTTTCCTGCTAAGCAGGCAGGAAAGTAGTAAGGATTAAGGTGAAGAATTACACAGAAGACGGTAAATCTTGACGCAGCCTCCTTCCTTTAATTCCCATCCTCTGTGCTCTGTCACAGTGCTGACATTACTGATAAGCTCTGTGCAACATGGCATTCTTCCCAGTTTTTCAGTGAGCCACAGCATTGCAGTGGGAACTCGAATGTCCCTCAGCAGGAGCAGGAAATGGAAATAGATGGAGTAGCTTAAGAGACTTCTCAACAAAATCCTTGTACCTATAGGCCTTCCCCTGTCTTTGTGAGGGTATAGAAAACCAGATATGCGTACCCATTAGCTTGGGTAACAAAACCATTTGCCATCCTGACGTACGCCAGCAATCCTCGGACAGCTGATGCCCAACTTGCTTCTCTCAAACCAACTCTGACCAATCTGGCAGTTGATAAGGAACGAACTATGTTGGAGTATGTAAGCTTAAATATATACTATTATTAGTGACTACCAGGCTCGTTTTGCTTTGACAGCTTTCTTCATCAAGTTGCCAGGAATTTTGAAGAAGACCAGGCCCCATTATTTTACTGTGCTAATGTACTTAAATTTTCACTAATAATCTGAAGCTAATGGTATTCTGGGCCAGCAACTTAATTTTACAAGATAAAGACTTGACTATTCCAAAACACTGAAGTTATTCACTGGATATGGAATGAATCTAATTCTCTTAGATCAGAATTTATACGATCTTAAATATATTCTGACAGCACAGTGATAAAGAAGATTAAAAGAAAACAGTGTGCAGAGATGTACTGGCTACATCCATCTTCATATTACTTTGGGGAAGATTTTTTTCCCACTTAAAATTTTGAGTTTAAAGAACCTCCCACAAAATGCAAGTAATAGGAGAGGGCTTCAAATCTAACAGCTTGTTTGTTACTATAACAAGCCTCTGATATCATCAGTCATAACAAGTGGTTTGGATCTATTATGAATCATAGATAAGAATTCAGGCATATTATATAAAACAGACATTCAACTAGTAGCAGGAATAATTTTAATTACTTGACATGGATCAAAAAAAAATTTGTATAGTAGATATCCACACAGCATAATAATGACTTATTAATATGAATAAAATACCACGCTATGATCCTCAAAATGTACAGCAAGTTTAGCCAAGTGCCTTTACAGACAGCAAAGATTTCAGACACCGGTGTGAAACAGAATTGCCGAATTCCTGGGTATCTTCTATCTTTGGCTGGTTTTTGACCATGGGCTATCATTGCACAGGCCAAGGACAGCTTTCTGAACTGGAAAATTGCTGACTGGACAGCATCCAGCAACTGCCCAGGGCTGTGCTGGAGTGGCCAGCAGCTTGGGAAGGTAATCATTAATCTGTGCCCGTGCTGCTTGGGCAGATACCCAGCTCGCTCAGGACCTTTGAAGGGTTTGAAGAAGCAGGACTTCTGACAAGCTCAGTGTTGCTCCCTCACAGATCTGAATGTGCTGGCAGGGCTTATGCCAAGCACTCAGCCATCAGTAAAGGACCCAGTAAAGAATCCTGAATAGAAGTGACTATATGAACAAAAGAAAAGGGTGGGCAGAAGTAATTGTTTAGGCCTGATAGTTTTGTTTCTTTGCCCCAGCTTCCTACAGACAATATTTTTTTAACCCTGATTATACTTTTGAATGCTTTTACTGTGCATGTTGTCAATGTTATGAAGGTTTCTTTTATGTAGTGCTGTCCCTTTTGTTCATTTTCCAGCCTACTCTAGAGAACACCAAGTTTTCTTCCTAGTCTTTGGACTAGAGAAAGCTGCAGATACCTCAAAAGCAGTGTCCTCAGCCCTCCTACTAAGTCCACTCTTGTGCTTCTCTGTAGCATCCCAGCTCTTCAAGGGATTTAGGCCAAGTGAAAGGCACAGAGAGCTGAAACTCAATTTCTTTTGAGCCTGGACCACTGTCACCTTGTGAACTTGTCCTGAAGCTTATATTAGATCATTAAACATGTATGAGCTTGCAATAGTCTGTTGCATCTGAACAATTGACTAAATGGATTCCACAGAGAAAGTCTGGAGATTCAGGCACTTTGGACTTGACGCAATTGTATGTGTACAGCAGGAGTTGTAATTCCTTCTCTTAGGCATAAGATTTGGAAGTAACTTTTCACAAAATGAAGCTCACAAAGGGGAACACAGGATTTTTTTTTTCTTGCCTGTATTAAATTTCTTTTTTTAAGCAGTTGTATTAATAAAGGATCACTGGAGATAGTCACCGTCTCTAAGTCTCTAGTTTTAGGAAGCTGTTCATCTGATCTTATTAAGCATTACTTGTGATCTTTGATCACTATATTTTAATAAAACAGCTCAGCCCTTCTTTCTTCTATCCTCTGCTCCTGGAGTTGTTTTTCTAGTTCACCTTTTCTTCTAGTATTACGTTACTTACATAAATAATTTACATTGTCCAGATTCATGGAGCTTTCCTTCCAGTTTGACTTCCCAGGAAATTATATTCTGTATTAAATAAGGACTAAATTCAGTTCATCCAACAATCTCCACAAGGCAGAATATGTAAAAGTGCAGCCAAGCCATGAGGTCTCCCTGCTCTCCCCTCCAGGTTACCTTGTACCTTACAATCAAGTTGTGGTGCTGGGGCCTCTGCACATGTTGTTGCCTGCACACAGACCCTCACAGTGAGGACTAAGCTCATCCTGGAAAACCTGGGCTGATGTAAAACCTGTATGTGTTTGCTCATGAAATAAATGTGAGCTCAAACTCAAAGAATGTATTTACACAATCCTCTAACAAACCTGGTTAGATTTAAATCAAATTTGATTAGATTAATTTTGAACTGTAATTTCCGATTCCTGTTCCTCACTTGTGAAAAGCTATATATAAACAAATCTGGCAGATTTTTTGTGTTCTGTCCAATCAGAAATTAGGTTTTACTTTCATGATTTATACATTGAGCATTACTGGCAATAGGATACATTTCCTTATCATATTTTAAAAAATTCTCCTTACTGCACAAAATTTGCTTTTTAAAAATGTTACCTTAGCTTTCCTAGTGTAAAGCATTATGAGTAAATTTATGTTTAAAAATATAATTTGAGGTGATACTATTATATCCATACCCTGTAAAAGTAGTATTTAGGAAGTTACATGACATAAACCCGGTATAATATAAACAAACCCTGTAGCTTAGATTATTTTGTCGGAAATATGCAGAAACCCGAGTTCAATATGCATGAAAAGATGAACACTTCTATTTTTAAAAATTATCTTTCTGTTTCAGAACAAATACCACATTACATCACAGTTAAAAGACTTTTTGAGGTAAAGTCCATGAAAAATAATCTGCTTAAAACCAAACATGGTTCAAAACCTACAGGCATCAGTAAATCTATGTAAGAAAATGTACTTATACGCACTATTCTGAAAACGGCAGACTCCTTTAACTCCTTTTTACTGAAAAGCAGTAACTGGAAAATATAACAATATATTTACATATATTTAATCACTTTATGTAACAGAATGACAGAAAATTACTAAAATGTTATTAGAGCTTTTAATTTTAAATTGCTTATTGAATGGACTGATTTTGACCTTTAGCCAAAGATAAAATTAGCCACAAAAGCAAAAGAATGAGATATTCAGGTACTGCAATTTGTGATAGCTACTACAAGGTCAGCAGAGCTTTGAAAGCTTATCACTCCTGTCTACTCAATTAATTCAAAACATCTGTTTGGATTCTAGATGTGCCAAGAGACCTAGTGTAAATGAAGTAATAACTTTACAGAGATAATATTTTTTATTATTTTTCTAAGCACTGAAGTTACTCCTGAGTTTTGTATTATAACCACGTTATCTGTTCTTCTTAAGTTGTGTCTATAAGGTAAACCAATTATAAGCTGAATTTTTAATGTATTATATTTTGCATATTTCACTTCACTAAAAAGAACATCCAGAAAACTGCAAACAATTTTTACTTTATAATTTTAAAGCATCCTACTGGAATGGCCAATAGACAATTTCTTTTCTTGTGGTTTTCTGTTGGTTGCAGAAAAGCTCTCTCAGGACTTGGCATTTGTGAGGGTTCAGTATCTTTCAGTAAACACAGGTACTAAAGGTAATAGTGCTGTGGATCTATAGATATTATTAGCTATAAGAAGTCATTATGTTGGTGATCCAGTCTGTTCAACATGCACGTTAATCCTTCGGGATTTACAGCTCAGTACAGAAAAAGACCAGTGCCTTATTGACCAGCAAATTCAAGAGCAAGTAGCACACAAACGTGTGAACATGCTCCCTGTCTTCTCAGTGGAGGTGCATCCAATTTGATTTAGTCCTACTGCCCAGAGAATGACTTAACATGTTCTCTTTGTGCATAATTTTGTAGTAACTTTCAGTCTTTGTGATGATACAGGTCCCTTTAAAGACTATTTTACTTCATTAATTCACACTGTAGGCATAAAATATCCACAGCACAGTTTTCACTAAATGATCAAAATTCCATGCCTGACTTACAGTGTTAAAACCTGTTCCATTCCCTGTAATTTCCAAACTCTGCAGTTTACACTGTAACAACTCCCAATGATGACCCCAGTTTTTGCAAACCCAGACATTCCTGCCTTTCAGAGTTTACAACATACATTTTATTGGATAAAGCCAGATGTGCCACTTTGTTTATAAGTTTTCATAAACTGACGATGTCTGCATATTCCATTTGTCCATTTGTTCTTCAGGATTATAGTTCTTTAATCATATCTGTGTTTTAATGAGGCATATTTCATTAAAAAGACTAAAACCCATGTTCAGTCTATGCAATTAGAGAGTTAATTTCCTTTTTATACTTTCTACTTCACTGCTATTTTATGACAAAATGGCTACCTGTAAATGCCTAGTTAGGGAGATGATTCCTGCTTATAGTGGTTCCTGCCCGTGGTATCTCTATATTTAGTCCTATGAAGTCTTTAGTCAATACTAACCAAAATTAATCACTTTAAAAATGAATAGCTGTGTCACACTAGAGACCATAATGAATTTCAAAGCTAGGCACCATTTCTGTGTTTCAAAGAAAGGTCAAAACTACATATTGTATTCTCAAGTAGACTCAAAGGTTATGACTTTAATGTTCATTATGCTGTCATAACAATCTGTATATTCTTCCTATAGGTCCCAAGACCTATACATTCTCCTAATGGAGTCAGTATACATTTATTAGTTAGAAAATAATTTAAATTCCTATTGCGTTTGACAAGTAGTGTAAACTGCAGGTGTTAACAACTCCTTGTCTTTTTCCTCTTGGTTACATTTGTCTGTGGTGTACAAGCAGTACGCACAGGCCTGCTGTTCACGTTAGAGGAAAGCATTCCCAGACCTTGAAACCATCAATGGGAAATTCAGAGATGAGAGTGTACCTTCATGCCGCTATTCATTCATCACCTTTGTTACCTAGATAATATTCAAAGGAAAATTCAGGTGTATTTCTAGTTCTAAACAGAACTTCTGTCACAGTTCAGACACAAGCTGAACTCGTAATGTCTGTACCTTTCAAATTTCCTGCTCATGGAAAATTTACACTTGGTGATCCAGCTGAAATTTGACATTTGTGAGGCACCTGTAGTGTTGTGCCATCAGAGACTTCTTGTTGCAACCTTGAGTGCCAAGATAGGCTGTCCTGTCCGGACTGTGGACCTCAGCTACACCTTCCATGCTGCCTGCCTCTCACAAGAGACAGACCTCGTAGGTCACTGCAGGATGTTTTCTGGGTCAGAGGGAATCCTGCATTATCACGCCCTGTACTATTAGGATGGTTCTTTTCACACGTACTATTTTTCACCTTGTTATTTCAAATACCTGCATGCTGGCCAGTCAGGCCTTAAGTAGATGTTCACTAAAATAAATGCTATTTTCCAATTCTTGATATTTTCTGCCCTGCTAATATCATAACATCACAGAACACTTCCCTACCTTGAACCACTGATTTGTTTTCAGATTACTTTTCCTAAAACTTTTTATTTTATCTCTTCATCATCAAACAAGATAATATAAAACAGATAAATCAATGTCAATATACTTTAGTTGCATCTTACACTGTATGGTATGTATAGCTGTATCTTAGGAGAAAAAAACCAAATAAAAACTGTATTTTGAGGACATTACTATTTTCACAGACTATTGTGAGGAAAGAGATTAAAAGCTATTAAATTATTCAGTTGTGTGAAATATTTGCACAGCCCTATTAAATGTCTACAGGAAATATTTCTTGTTTTGTACTTAGCAATTTCACAGAGTGGATATTTGAGTTGATGGACAGATAAAAAAAATCTGGCGAGCAAAGTATCTTTTGAAAAATACAGGGAAATGAAATGTAGTCTTGTTTTGGCATTACTAAAACACAGACTAAGTTTCAGGGAGCATATATTTATTTTTTCCCTTATCCCTAGTGGAAATCACAGTCCTGAAATAGGTACGAATTTTTTTCTGGGGTATCCACAGGGATTGCAAGATGCTCAAAAATGACTGCTACAGTAACTAGTCTGCAGGTAGCCTCTTGCATTTCCAGGAGGGAAATGGAGACCTAAATCCATTCTGTCCTAGGCACGTTGCTACTTAATTCTAGGTTGAGGAAAAGTGCCTATTTTCACCGAGGATTAAGACAGCTGAGTATTCACCCCTGAGCGGGGTCTAACACAGATATTATACTCTCTCAAAAACCAGCTGAGAAGCTTCCTATCAATTAATCCAATGATCACATCGGTTAAAGAGTTAGAAAAAATAGATTCAAATTTAGGATTTAGCTCTCTGCCTAATCTTGAGGAGGCTTGAAATTTATATTTTGCGTCTGCAAGCATATCACATTCTTACCAGGCCATGACTGAAATGGACCTCTGGAAGCTGGTGGACTTTGCTTCAAGCATCAACATAATATCAGCTGAAGCCAGAGTTAGAAACTGGTTGAAATTCCCCAAACTTCACAACTTCCTTCTGGAAAATACTCAAGCCTTCAGAGATTTCTCAGTAGACAGTAGGGCATAGAAATGTTTTAGACGTCAGCCTGGCAGGGACACTGGTGAATCCAGCCCCTCTCTAGAGCTGAGGCTGTGACGTGCCCATGTGCGCTTCAGCGCCATCGCAGCGACTCCCTCTCACCTGCTCTCCAGCAGCCTCCTCGGGGATCAAAAAGCCACCTCGTATCAAACTGCCTCGGTGATGATATTCAAGCAATGCACAACTGAGGATTACTTTGGCACTTAATTAATCCTGACAAGCAGTTTACATGCACTGACCCTGTCAGGAAATTGTAGCCTGATCTGGTACCATTTTTGGTTTCTCCTGTGAAGCATCTCTAAACATGAAAATCCTCCAAACTTTGGTATTTTAAACGAACATAAACATCTGGCTTTGGAATTGAGACTTGTCCAATGGTTAAAGCAAGACTCAGGGTGTAAAAATAAAGACTTTGAGTAATTTCTCTTGAGAGATAAAAGTACAGTAATTGCTAGTAAAAAGAAGCAGAGGACGGCATATAAAGACAGAGCTTAACAGGGAAATGTTTTCAGACTTTGATCTTGTTTTACAGGTAGCACCATGGAGTTTTTCCATATGAGAAATATTTTGCAGTCTATTTTTTGGATAAAAGATGTGGAAAGTAGACTTGTAAAGCTGCCAGTATTATTTCTGCCAGGTGAATCTGGGGACTACAGGCTTTCTACAGTGATGTTTATTTGTTTTTCAGTCCACAGACAAAGCAAAGCTGTGCTAAATAAAATAAGGTATAATTACATGAAAATTAAGATGTATCAGGACACTCTGAACTACGCATACTATAAAATTTAGATATTATCAGAAAATTTCCACCTCACTAAAAAAACCCTCTATGAATTCTGAGCATGAGTTCTTATTTTACTGGCAAAGGTTTTTTTAGCATTCTCTCTACTTTTAAATATTGTGTTTATTGCAAAACGTAGTCTCTGGGTTAATATAAGGGATTACAGTAATCAGTTATATTTAAATGGCATGCTAGTTTTCTAAGCAGCAGTTTATCATGAATTACTTTCAGAAAATGTACTTTAAGTGAGTCATCTCTTTCTCTTGCGTCAAAAAGAAATTCGGACTAAATCTATTTTTTGCCTTTTAGATTTTCTACAATTATTTTCATGAAGACAACCTCAGACCCCTACAACCCAATATAAAAAGATAGCATTTATCAATTAGATCTCTGTGTACATTATCTAATAATTGAGTGTTAGCAAAATGTAGAAAAAATAGTTGAATTTTATGTCCTATATCTCTCCCAAGAATAACAACATGGACAAATATTTCAGACTTCAGACTGGTCAGTATAAAGTTACTTGAACTATTATTAACTCTTCTCCCTGAGGTTATCCTTCCCTCGGTGGCCTGACTGAACTGTTCTTTCCAAAATGCTTCAGCCTATTTCTTAATAATACTCTGTTGTATTTATTAAGTGAAATCATGGCACACTTATGACAGTAACTATTTTTTTTTCAGAAAAAACAAGTTAAAACCAGACGTCTGGGCAACTACCAAGATTTTGGTTTCATTGGTTATCTTGAAACCTGTGCATCTGAATTTTCAAACCAGTTTTCATTCTTCAAGCAACTCAATTCATACCACGCTACATAACTTACCACCTGGCTTCCTTGCTGCAGAACAAGTGATTTTTCAGTTAGCAACCATCTTGTACCTTGCTAGCATATATGGTGCTGTATTATGTCTGGATAGTCAATGCTGTCTCAGTTAAGAAACAGGAAAAAAGTCTTCACAGCTACTGCATCCATCAGGTTTTTTTATTGATTTCAAATTATTCTCTTTTAATTAAGTAAATTTGCATCCTGACATGGATTGTTATCTCGTGTTCACTGTATTGCTCTACTTTTATACAGCATTTGAGAAAATCACTGCTATGTGTATTGTATGGTTGCTCTTCCCCAAGCCAATCTGCCAATTCTAACTTCCCACTGTCATCCTCAGTAGCTTTATGTGCTAGTGTAATGGAAGAAAGAAATGCTGCTCATCATCAGAGTCTGGAGAAATCTCTGCATGGTTAGGAACTTACATTTTTAGGCTCTCTTTTAGAGCAAATGAATGACATAAAAGTTGTCAGTATCACCAGTGTAAAGGCAGACCCTAAAACAATCCCCAGGAAGGCCTCTGCAGAGACACAGCGAGTTTGGGTTGTGTACATGTACATTAGAGAAGATAGAGGGCAGGGATATTTGGATTCCAAGATTCACTCCCACACGAAAACAAAATAATTATAGGGCCGAATTTCTTAAAAGCCCAAACTCAGTTGCTAGTCTGGAAGTCTAGAGTAGAGGCAAAGATTACTAAGGTCTTTTTGGAGTCTAAGAGGTATTATGAGTATTAATGGTAGATGTAGCCATTGGATGGTGCTGACAGCTTTTAACTGTAAACAGAGAAAGCTAGAATTACCTTTCCTTCTGGTAAAGCCTTGAATGTCGGCTTGAGGCTTCTGACATTCTGTCTAATGTTATTTCTTTCTAAAATTAACTTTTTTCTAAAAATAATTTATTTTAGATTGTCACATCTAAATAGGAAGAAACTATACTTGCTTTACCTCTGCCAGTATTGCACAACCGCAGCATTTGCCTTATGTTAAAAGAAAATGTGAAACTTGAATCAATACCTTGTTACTAATTCTTCAGTATTTTTGCTGCTTACTGTGAGACACAGAACGACTATGAAAATGAAATCTTGCTTATAATTGAGTGCTGTTTGATGCTAAATGCTGTCATATTGTTGCAGTATCACCCACAGTAATATTTTAATATGTGATTAACTAAACTAGGTAAATGAGGAATGTAATTAAAATGTTGTTCTTAACATGTAAAATAATTTAAGAGAACTGGTGAGTGATGGATCAGTTCACATACTTTACAGGAAACATGAACAAAACCAGCATTACTGTCTCCCACTTGAATAGAAAGTCAGCTGATTTCAACATGAAACCCTCCAGAATTCTTTGAAGTACAATACTGCTTTCTTTTAGGGGCATTGTAGGTTAATAGTGTATTTAAACCAAGCTAAAATAAGACAATGTTTCAATCAATTGAAATTACATAGAGCTGAAATTCTCAACTTAGTGTCTACTGAGACCTCCTTTTTCAGTTTGAGAGTTCTTATCTCTCTGGTCAAGCGAAGAAATCCACTCGCCTAGGAAATATGGAAAGTCTGTAATCACCCTAGTGCCCTGACGCTTGCCACTCCTTCGAGCATTATGGCTCTTTGGACTCATAGCCTTTGAGACATGATGAAGTTTCTTTTTTTCTTTCTCCCCCCCCAGTTAGCTAGTTAGATTCTAGTGAGATTAAAACAACGTTGAGTGCACATCCAACAATGAGAGCAAGATCATTTCTCTGGAAGATTCCCTCTCCCTCTCCCTCTCTCTCCCCTCCAACACAGAACTTCAGCTCTGCTTTAGTAATTATAGAACAGCATATAGAGCACTTCTGATCTTTTTATGGAGTACGTATCCATCCCTCAGCCAAAAGTATTCAAATAAGGGATATTATTTTTCTGTTGCTGACCTGGAAAGGTCTAAAGCATTTTCTGGTAAAATCTTGAATGATGAAAACAAAGATAAGGAAGACTAAAAAAAAGGAGCCAAAATAGCTGATGTTCTTGGCTACTGATACGAAGTCCACACTTACACTGGACTCTTAGGAGATGATAACTAGTAAAGAACAGTTAGTAGAAATAAAATGAATAACTAACACAGATGACTGAGGAATAAAGATATGAAGAACTTCCCAAAAAAGCACTCTAGGTAACTTTCTTGACAATCACATTTTCAGAGTTCCAAATAGTTGCTAGCACTTTCTGACTTTGTCTATGTATGAGACACTTGTGGAAATAACACTGTTTAATTCAGCACAGAAAAAATCATCAACTTGTTCAGTTGACGTCCCTGGCAAAAGGCAGTTACCTGATGACATATGTCATCCTGCCTCGAGTCTCCGGGTAGGAAACTACAAGAGAAGTAAAAATCTCTTTGTAATACACAGTTTTTTGTGTGTGTATGAATCATAGCACAAATCTGAATAATACCACCAGCTGGTGCAAATGTATGGACAATGGCAGGGAGCACTACATTGTTCAGGTTTAGGATTTAGAAGAAAGGTTGACGCTGCTTTCATTTTCTCTTTGTCCCCATTTTTCAGATATTTCACAAAGCTATGTTCATGTTTTACAAAACTGATTTCAAGATGTTCAGGAACTTTGTTAATGAGTTATTTTAGCATCTTAAAAGGAGCACAAATGTTGACAATATATTGCATATTAAAATTCCTCAAGCATTTCCTCATTTATATTATTTAAATAGCTGTTTTACAAGTTCTGTGTTGTATTCCGATCCTCGTATCTCTTGAGATCATATTTACCTAAGTAAGTTTATTCAGCTTGCCAACTATTTTAAAATTGACTAATTTAATCAGCTCTTCATTAATCCATATAAAGATTTTCTCCTAGTATTTCTATCCCCACCCTGATCCATTTATAAGAACTTTTACCCCTATACTGTCAACTGGGAAAACCTTTAATGAATTGAAAGCTGTAGTAAGAGAATTCCTGTTTTGTATCAATGCCTGCTGGAATGTTCTTTTTTTGATGAGTAGAAGGACAGACCTAAAGAACAGCAATCTGAATATGTGCCACTAAACTTTTGAATTTTACAAAATCCAGAGCCACTTATTGGGCTTGAATGGTGCTGCAGCTTTTGCTCTTAGAAATTTGGAATTGATACAGAGGATTTTAAACAATACAGATAGGACATATATTCTCCAAATATTCTTAAGTATGTAACTCAGTGATCTTCAAGTTACCACTGGGTTTCCTGGTGGTCTTTAGTCTAGCCCAGTACTGCAGCACCACAAAACCAAACTGAAGAGAATTTGAGAGGAACCACCTGCATAAGGGAATTCAGCATTTTTTTCATAGTAAGTCTAGTGATTTGTTCTGCATGACCTTTGCCGTTTGTTACTTTTCTCTTTCACATGCCTTTCTCCATCACCCAGTTGGTTTTTTTTTTAACCAACAGTCTAAATGAATTGTAGAGTTAACAGATTTTATGCAAAACATCTACCTTAGGACGGCATTTGTCTTTGCTTTTTAAATTATGGGAAATAACTTTCTTGCAGCAGAATAATCTTTATTTTCTAGTAGTCTCTACGTCTCCATGGAGGAATTTGACAGCTCAGAGTCAAACTCCAGCAGAGTCAAAACCATCACTGCTCTGATGGCACCAGTTTTACATCTGAATTCTTGTCAGTTATCCTAAGAGCCATCCTGCAATTATCTTATAGAGAACAAACTATTAATACTAATGAAATACTAATTAATATCACTTCTGTTACACTTAGAGATGGAGGAAACACCCCTGTGGATGGCAAAGACAATGCCAGCAGGTCAATGAAATTTTGTTACCCCTATTTTAAATATTATCTTACTAGAGAAAAGTCAATCTAACACCAATTATGTATTACAAATGAGGACTGGGGTTTTTTTAGGCATAATTCTTGACTTTAACATGAAAAGTTATTATGATAACAAACCTGCTATATACACCTAATTTGCACTGAAATCTTCATAGTAGCATGGGAAAATAACAGTGAACTTCTATAATTTCTTTTATGAAAAGATAAATTTGTTGCAATTTTTGCAAGGTATGTGCAATAGTAAAAACTTATGACTAGATATACCATAGAAATCTCTCAGGACTCTAAATGAAAATTAAAACTGTGATAGGAAAATAACATTTTGAAAAAATACCTTTCCCCCTCTCCTTTTGGAGCATTAACTATTCAAAAGCAGAAAAAGGCCATTTTCAGTAATTAAACTAGAATATATAGTGTGTCTAATATGACCTACTCTTTGCACTAAAAAAATCAATATTATTAAGAAGCACCATAAATCTCATTATTGATTGTTTTATATTTCTTTAATAGCTCTATAAAATGCATGGTGAAATTTTTTTCATTAAATCACATTGAGCATAGTTTGGTCATAGGATTCCCTCTTCATTTTATCTGAGACACATGGTCCGTATTTCACCTATACTGTAGTAGTTATAAATAGAGGCAAACAGGCATGCCTGGAGATTTAACCTCAATGCTATTAGAATGCATTCTTATTAGTGAATGGTAGCAGTTACGTTCTTTCTAGAGATATGAGCCTGCACGTTTTATGCCTGACCTAATTTAGTAGTATTCCATGAAATTAATCTTAAAAAGAAGAAACCGTTTTTGTAGATTTGCTGCTCATGTTAGAAATCTCAAGAGTTCTCATTAACAGAAAATTACATTCATGTGATCAAGAAAGCTTTTGTCATCCTGCAGATGAAATAAGCCTGTGTGGAGTCATGAACTAAATTGGAATGATTTGAAAAAGCAGCTAAAACAAAAAGAGGCTTTCTTCTGACGGTCTTACTAAAAGAAAAAGAATTATCACTATGAAAACCAATTATTCGTGTGAATGGATAGTTTCTATGAAAAAAATGCAGCTAACAAGGAAGTCCAGACTTGGCATTGAATGTCCATGAAACAGAATTATTCCTGTTGCTGCATGGTCTTTGTTTGGCACACAGGCAAACAGCTCTTACAGCAGTCACTTGAACACCTCCAGATGCAGCAAAGTCCTTTTAATCTGTACACAAATGGAAGCCTACATGTTTTTCTATTATTAAAAGCAGGCTGGCATATTATGAGGTGTTTTAGAGTCCAGTTGGCTTCCTGAAATGCTTTAAAGTTTACTATTAGTAATACATATTATACAAATCTATATAATTATATACATTTTTGTTTATATATATATCTTTGAAAATATGTGATTTTTAATGTATGCACGTTGTTTATCTATAAAAAAGAGAGGAGACAGACTTCTGCATAAGGATAGCCCATTCTCTATATTTATGGTCAGCACAGAAAGCTGCAACTGTGTCTACTTGATCAAGGCCATTGAGAAAATCATTAAGGCTTGCTAACCGCTGGTGAGGTCTGCTACACACATTTCAAGTTAAAAGAATGGCAGAGAGGGGAAGAGGAGATGGTTTTGTGGATTGTTGGTTTTAATTTTGTGATAGTTTAAGAAAGTAAACCCTTCCAACTGTATCACAAGCTATCCTTGACAGCAAAAAGGAGTCTTAAATCGTACATTAAACCTCAAACTGCTATCTTCTCAAAAAAGTCATGATTTTATATAATGAAGAAACAGCAACCAATTCACTTCTCATTGCCTTATTTGCACAAGGAATATATTAGTTATTGTCTCCCTTATGGCACTTGCTGGAAAATATTTCCAGTACATTCTGTATCAGTGCTAGCTTCCATTGCTGCCTTCCCAGCAGGCTTTGCACCAATTTATTCTCCCATAAGTTAAGCATTCCTTCAGGATGTGTATTTTATTAATGTGGTAAACCTTTGCTTTTTCCAGAAAGCTGCATATTGGCATCAGCCACTGAATTCTTTTACTTTTCCAGATCATTCCATGCGTTTATTCTTCTATGAGACTCAAGACAAATACTATGGTAACTTTTAAGGAAAAACATCTATAGTCTGCACTTAATAAGGACTGCAGAGTCAAATGTCATATTTGATTGATCTTAATTCTTCCAAAACTGGAAGCACTCTGGTATGCCCATTGTGTTTAACATCCCTGTTTAAATTATGAATTTTTAAATAGCTCATTATTGCTTATGATTACTTCTAATAACAAAAACCACCCCAGGGCTGCAGGGAGCACTAGCAATGGTTTGGGAGCTGGGGCTCCTGTCTGGCTCCAAGCTCACCTAAGGTCCTTGCTCAGCCAAGACATGAAGTTCTCACTGCTGCTTGCTCCTAAACACAAAATGAATGGCCTATCTACTTCAGACAAAATATGCAGCTGCTCTAACAGATGGTGACCTAGTAAAAAGGTTAGAAGAAAAAAATCTGAAATAATGATGCTGGTTGCAAAAGATACTAGTTCACATCAAGAGAACTGGAACTGCTTTGTAAAGGCACTCTGAGTTTCTGGGTGATAATCAGAAATACCAGCAGAAGTCAAGGCAAATGGCTACTTCATGTTAACTACGGCAAAATTAGTATCTGTGCATTTAAGAAATTTATTCTTAGGTAACATCAGTGCTAGTCTAGCCTCTAGACAGTGATGTAGCCAATTTACATTCATCTAACAAGGATGTCACTAAGTGCAATTTTTCTTCCCTGAAGACAGGGAATAGTATCTGTGTGTGCCTTGTGATGCCAGAAAATACCAACAATATAATTAAGTTAACTTAATGAATTTTTGGTGCTATCTATATGTTTAGTTTTTGTAAGGTCTTCCATTTCATGTTCAGTGTGTCACCTAAGACTAACAGGTTGGCACAAAGGAGCTAAACGTTTTTTGATATAAGATTCCAGCTATTCAGATTTGCAACAATTTGCCAGTGGTTATTCTGAGGTGTTGCTTCCGGGCATAATTCCCCTTTCTGTTTAAGTAGAATAGAAGGGTTTTTTTGTTGTTGGGTTCGGGTTTTTTTGTTTGTTTTTTCCCCCAGAACAGGGCTTTTTCCTTTTAGCATGTTCTGAAGCTTATTTCAGTGAAGAGTGAGTAAGCTCCTCCTTTCAGAGGAACTAAATACTTAATTTAGACAATACCTCTGAAGTCACTTGCTGAACATCTCTATAAACAAGAATTGTCCATGCATTGTCTGCAGCTTCATTTGGTATGGGAACCAAGAGGAGAGGGGAAAAAGAAAAAATGAGATAGAACAGGCCAGCTCAGGTCCTGCAAGGTGATATTAGCTTTGGAGTCCTCCAGAATGTGGCTTCTGGACAAGCTAAACAAGACAAATTTTATGTGGTAGTTTGCTGACCCGAGGCCAGTTTTGGCTTGCCTGCCATGCCCTGCTGCCACACTGGTTCCAGAGTGTCTCTCTGGGTCTGGCAGAGTGTTTGTGTTTGCGGAGTGTCCCCACTGAGCACTCCTGGGAGACAGACACAGGTGGCACACCAAGCTTCAGCAGTGGAGTTAAATTCTTCCTCGGTCTGGGAAAGAGAGCTTCTTCCAGTCTGTTTTTGTTACAGATAATGGAGTCTTGACTTGATTTTAATGCTTCAGAAATTTTTACTTACCCTCACTGGAAATCCTATAAATATTGTTATATTGTACAATGTTGAGCACACTTGAATGTGCAAACCCGGCTAGTTCCAAAATGAGATAGTGCACAATAAACATCGAGAACTTTTCCCAAGAAGTTTCCATAAAAGTAAATTTAATAAGACATTCGTGACTTTCTTGAAAAACAGATTTATCTTTGAAAATGATACTGTACTACTTAGTGGCTCTCTGCTACTGAGAATCACTTTAGACAAATGTTCTCTACTATTCTTTCCTTAGATTGATTTTACCAGACTGATATGAAACTCTGAAATGCCTTAAGATTTGCTTAGACAACATGTAAGTTCCTAGTGAATACTCATGTTTTAGCTTTTAAAAAACGTATTTTTTCTTTGCCTGCATTAGAAAGATTTGTTATTTATTTTATGTATGAAAAATACTTGGCTGCATCACCTTCACACCTGTGTTTCCTTAAGACAGACTTGCAGTCTCTTTGTTTTGGTTTGTTTGTTTTGAGAGAAAATGTTTGATCTTTAAATGGGGGTTGACTGCAGGTTACTGAAAGCTCTGTATGGGCACTATGGAAAAAATATGTTCCACATGCTTTAAAAAATCTATCACATTTCATATGCCAGGTTTAGATTAATATTCAATTCTTCATCTTTCCACTGTCATGCATTTGTCTTGCATTAAAGATCTGATGGTTTCATTCCTTATTCTTTCAACTTGTTTTTTAAAATAATGTGATAACTTTAGCATCAGTTGGACACATGTATTTCTTATCTTGTGCACTAATTTGAATTCACCTTTTTATCATTTATTCATGCTCTCCTCTTCATAAAATGCCATCAAGTATTAAAAAAATTAAAAATTATATCAATTACACATATTCTATTTTTACAAATGTGTAGGTATTAATTAACAGTAGTAATTAACATGTAGCTATTCTAACCTATATAACTTTTTAAAACTATTAAATGTCTAGGTGCTATAGAAATCAGTGTGGAAATTCACATTAATGAGGTAGGATTTCTCTGTTAACTTGTTCTAAAAGAAAAATGCCAGGCTCCTGTACAGTGCAGTGTCCAAAGATCAATATGCCAAGCCTCTGGAAGAAAAACTCATTGCCATTTTATATGGAGCAAGGTTGAGACAATGGGTTTCACAGAAAAACCAGATTGTGCATACTTTCTCTCAAAAGTGAGCTCAGTGTTTATGAAGACTGAGTTTTACTGGTTCAAAATGCCTGCAGACTGTCCTGATGGGCCTTGTCAAGCCCAGACTTAGAGGTTTCATTAGTCTCTTTAGGTCAGAGACATTATGTAAAGCTGAGAAGGAAATGAAGCTAGACAGGAACCCTCCTACAAATTCCTCTTGGAACATCTGCAGAAATTGCTATTATGCTGCTGAGCACAGATTGTCTCAGCACAGATGCTTTGCCTCCTTCCTCAGCCATGGCTCCCCACCTAGATCTTCACCAGGCCACCACAGTAAATGGCAATGGTCCTGGGCGCCACCTACTTGAAATATGACTGGAGAGAATTAGCATGGAGTTAAGAAAAATAAATCTAGTTCTTACAAGTTTCTTCAAAATACATTCTCCCACAAAGATCAGTACTGCATAGCTATGTAGAGAATATCTCAATAAATTGTGAGAGCTAATTTATAGCCTTAAAATATAAAAATATGCTTTTGTATTTTTCTGATTTTACATAATTGAGCATAGCCTGTTCTGGCAGAAAAGAACAGCTGTCTGAAGTAACTTCTTGCTACATCTCCAATGGCACATATTTTTCTATCTAGTTACAGATAATTATATGCAATTACAACATTTTAGTAATCTTTGTGAAACAGCTAATTTAGTTGTCTCTTTTTTTTTTGTCTTTTAATTCTCTCCCTTCATATTCTGAAGAGGAATCTGAAATGCAGAATGGATAAGAGAAGGATTTCACAACCTTCTCACAACAATCTTAAATGTGGACCATCTACAAATCCCATCTTTATTGCTACAAATTTTGCCCAGGCATTAGAACACTGTATTGAGTACACCTCTCCTGTACCTTGTAAAGAGTTTTCAAACTTTTCTGTTAGAAAAAAATCCAACGAAATGGAGACAGTGCATGGTCCAGCTAAACTGACCATTCATTTAAAACTCAAAGAGCCAAAGGTCCCCTCTAACCCTTCTCAGGACTTTCCCTTCTGGACTGCCAGTGGAGCAAGCCCTTGCCCCTGCGTTGCCGCATGTGCTGTACTGCACCAAAAAGAGGCCAGTGCCAAAACTGCAAGGTGACTGCAGATTTTCTGCCTGTCAAGCACTTCAGTCTGTGCCCAGGTACTAAAATCCTCCTACACTGCAAGCGTGTGTGGTCTTTAAACAAGCAGACACAAACAAAGTATACAAAAGATTGCTTCATACAAAAAAAAGGAGAGTAATTTATTTGTAAATTTTTATAATACCTTAATTAAACTAGCTAATTAATGCTTCTGGAGCATGTGAATTCTGCCTTTCTCAAGCAGGGGAAATTAGAGAACTGTAGATCTCTTTGAAAATCTTGGCCATTACTCAAATTACTGCAATTCCTATGAGATTTCTTCTTGAAACACAAAATCTTTTTCCCCCAAAACCTGCAGTGAGTCCCATAGGTACACAATATCATACAAAAACAAAGTAGCTTTGATTTTTCAGTGCTCAGCAACCAGAAAGAGAATCAAGGTTAAATGGAGATGCAAATATTGTATGGTTCTTATTATCAAGGTATTTTACTAAAGCCAACCAGTTTTGTAATATTACATAACATTCTTGCACTTCCAAAAAATGGGGTATGTATCTTTGAGTATTTTATTTTGGTAAAGGTTTGCTAATCTACACAGAAACACATGCAGGTTAGTTCTCAGGTTAGTTTTCACTGGAGCTGGTAAAACAAAACTTCTGGACACAGGCTGTGGAACAGACACAAACGCAGTTCTGGGACTTCCCATATAGTGAGTGAGAAAGGAAGTAGTAAATAAGGAAGCTTGTTTCAAGTAGGGGCTGTATGAACAATTTTGTATCTCTCCTGCATTTTAAAGGCAACTGCAATATAGAGACAAGAATCAATGTCGGGTTGTAGAAGGACATTACTGGTTTCATTGGCTGACTGCCACTTGAAAAATGCAGATTTTTACTGTTCTTTCAGTAGCTGAGAGAGTGTTTTCTTGCTAACAGTGGATTTTTAAGTTTCAGTGCTAAAAACTTCAGTAGATTGTCAGTCTTTGCTACAAACACCATTCATGCAGACCAACTTTCCATCTGTAGTTTAAATTACCCAGCAAACACAATGGAAAACTAAAACAACCTAGTCTTGTAACAAAGGCTTTTTAGGTAGACTTCATACACTTTTAAAAGGCATGACGAATGAATGACTATCCTTGTATAACCAAGCATTTATTAGAAAACTTTCTGAAAGAAATCATTTAGTAAAAAATGAAAATATTGTACATCAGCTATAAAGAATTCAAAAGGGTTTCTGTGTATGCAAGCATAATGTCTCATTTTTCATACTGTCATATGCTATAAATTTAAGTGTTTAATGCTGGACCAGCCAGGTGTCAAAAATGAGTAGTGAACCCACCAGAAAAGATGTTCTCCATTTCTTAAGCATCATCCTGGTCCATGACAGAACTGTTTGGCTTTATCATATATACTGATACTACTAGCAGAGATAAAATATTATCTCTCTTTAAATAACTATCTTTAGACCAAATCTGTTCACTTCAAGTGAGTTCAGTATAATAAATATTTTGATTTCTAAAATGATAAATGACATCATCTAAATATTTAGTACTAGTAAGTTATTTTTTGAGAATACTAGAATAAACTTCTGACAAAGGGTTTGCTGTATAATTGAAGCCTACTGTAAGCACAGTATGCAGCGAGTTTTTCTCTTTTCTCAATGGTACTTGACCTTTACTTCACTGGATGAGTATCTTAATCTATTAGGCACTGTATGCTGTTTCCTATGGGAATCTGAGTTCTCAGTCAGACTTGATTGCTTTCCATTCTGGTTTAAGGTGTTAGGAGACTCAACAAGACTGTTCCACTGTCAGAAGACTGATCTAAAAAGAACTCATGCGTTACTGGTCACTCTCTAGCAGTCTGCTGTATGATGTAGCATTTCTTATGATCTGTGAATTATGTGATCAATTTGCATCACAAATTTGAATCACATTCCAGTTTTTTTTTTCTTCTGTGTGTTTCTCCCTGCTGGCTAGCCTGTCCTAATGCCAGCATGAGACTCTCATAAAAAGGTCAGCATTGCTAGGTGAATCATCTGCCATTACACAGAGAAAAATTTAATTGATTGATCATCCAGGTCAAGAGGGAATAGTTTTCATGATTTTAACAGACCACAGTAAGGTTTGTAATTGAGAATAGGTTGCCTCAAGATTGTTCTCAGGAGTGAACTTGTTAAAATCTTTAAAGGATGAACTTCTCAAATCTCCTTTGACATGTATCCAGTTTTTTAATTAATTAATTTAGAACGTGCCTGCATAATTTGGTCTTATGTTGGCACTGAGTCGCTGTGATTTTCCTCCTCCTCTGCTTCATCACTAAAATAATAACATAAAAAACTGTATCACTGATCCAAAGTCATCCATCTCTGTGTCTTTTGTAGCCTTGCAATGAGTAGGGAATTTTGCTGCTTTCGTTGCAAAAAGCCACATTGTGGTCAGGAAGCCTTTGGAAATTCTTCTGACCTCGAAGTTCAGAAAATGTGTTTTAAACCCTGCATGTTGCATTTGAACCAAAGGTAAATCAGTGAATAATAGAGGAAAACACTACTACTAGCATACCCAAGTTTGCCACTCAAGTGGTTCCTTCTTTCATGACCTCAGTGTTCACTTAAGGTACCGATTGTATGTTAATATGAAAGAAGCATTGTATTGACAGTAACGAAATTAAAATTACAAGTTACATGAGCATTTTTCTACACATCCTAACAGATATTTTAAAACAATAGCAGAGGACTACCACTGATTTGTCTGAATAAAAAGATTTCTATCACCCTTACATTTTTTCATCTTCCACTATGATGCTTTCTGTTTTCCACAGTGAGCTGGCAAGATAAAGGTATAATTATGCAAACATGAGAAACTGTACAGTTCTCTTTAAACAGTAAGTTATCTTCATAACAAAAAGGATCCAAAATCTGTTTCCAAAAGCATATCACTCCTGGGGAAGGTTATATTTCCCTAATTACTCTCAACAGCTCCATCTCAGGATTCTCAGCACAAAAAATAGACTTTATTTGAAGAATACCTTTGAAAAGCCAGCTGCAACTCTACAAATGCTGCATATTGTCAGATTATATAAATTTAACTCTTATAGTCCTGATGCCTAGAGAAATATAATGGGTTCTATGTCTTCAAAATCTCAGATGAGGATTTAGTGATACAGCCATTTGTTTCAATACACTGTTGTGAGGTCTTTATGTTCTGTACACTTCAGTGATCTCTTACAAGTTTCATACAGTACTGATGCAAATAGTCCAGCCCTGGAATGAGAAGGGAAAGGCAGAAATGCACCAGCACAGAGCCTGCTCATGTTGGTAATGATACAGCAGTGGTGGCATGAGGCAGATGGGACTGGTGATCACCCAGAGGTCCATGGTGCACACAGGGGATGCTTTGGGGCCCCACTGCTCTCTCCAGCAGTGCACAACTACAATGTCCTACCTCAGCCTGTGCTCAGCTTCTGATTTATTGAATTGCAGTTCTTTATTCTGCCCAACAAAATAATAAATTGTGTTTTTATGTTGTGCTGCAAATAAAGCCACTGAAAGAGCTGAGTGGCCATTTCAAATTATTTCTCTGACAAATGTGCTGCAGGCTCCATCCTTAGCAGATCTTACTATATTCTTGCTAAAGAAACAAAACATAAAAAGGACAGAATAGGTTGTCAGTGTTTGCCATCTGTTCTAGCTAACAAAGCTACTATCCAGAAGCATACACCTGCCATAAATAGTGTTAGGACCCTAAACAGTGATTAATAAGAGTATGCAAGTATAAAAAATTTGTATTGTGAAAGTCAACCATATTGCTTACATGCCTACAGGGCTCACTTTGGTTCAGCTGAAATGCTGATTGTTAAATTCGCATTAAAAAGTTCAAGTTATTGATTATATTGATATAAAAGGAAAGTTAAAAGCTTAATGTCACATTTCTGGGATCTTTAGGGGTGTATATTTAAATAAGTGATAATGCTGACTCAGCTTGCAAATCTTGACTTTTGTCCTTTTCAAAAATAACCCACTTCTGTGGGCTACTTGCCCACTCCTTGGTCTCATTCCCATCTTCTCATCACAGTTGCACAGCTCTTGCCTGCAAAGTATGAGCAATTTGCTTAAGAAACACACCCCAACACCTCCTAGCTCCATTCTTAACCTCCTTGCTGAGTTACTCATTCTGTTCTCTAGACACTTGTTTTTCTTTAGCCTTTTAATGATCTCTTGCCACCCTCTCCTGTTTCTCTCTGTCCTTCCTTCAGAGTTCGTGCGTGTACACACATGCACACACACCCACACATGCACACACACACACACATTTCCTGGAGTTGTCACCCTCCTGTGCACTCCTACCCTCCATCCCTCTGGTGTCAGCTCCATGTGCCAGGATCCTCATGCAATCTCAAACTCATTTTTATTGCTTTCTGTTTATACTTAGGAAGGGAAGATGCTCTGGTTCTCTACTAGGAATGAAACTTATTAAAGAGAAGTTGAAAAGAATTTAATTTTCCTTTTTTACTTTTATTTCCATGTATTTTGATTTGCATTGTGCAGAATTCAGTTGATAACAGGACATAAATAACTCAAAACGAACTAATTTTCAGCAATGTAAATTTATATTTGATAATTTTCCCATTCTTTCTATTAATCTATTCCCTATTTCAAAAGATTAGAAGGCTGAATATACATTGGCTTTTTCACCAAAACTCATGAGAGGCTCACAAAAATCAGTAACAATAAACAAGTAGGAGGCGAAAGAGCACAGGAAACAATGAAAACTGAAAATGAATTTATGTGAATTCACTATTATAGGAAGTGACACAGATGAGGATCCCACAGATGAAGGTCGAGTGCCAAGTGAGTACATTGGAAAATCATTGAACTTTCCTTTTGTTTCACGGTGCAAAAGGTTATATACTTGTTACAGTACAATGTGCATTTTTTTTTTTTTGTATGGCTTGATTTCTTCCTTAGTATGTTCTACTTTTTACTCATGCATTTTATTCAAATTCTGCTTGACAAAGGCACAACAGGGATGCCTTGACAAAATCTTAGATTAGTGCAAACACTGAGTATGTACTAAAAACGTGTGGTTAGATTAGTCACCATAAAATGAATGGATATAAAGTTATTTCTAAAAGTTCATATTAAATACATTCTTTTCTTACTCCTATCTCTAAAAACCCTGTTTTCATTGTTATCATTTGAAGCATAGTTAGAGTACCTGGAACCAATCGGTCCATTGAAGCTCATTCTTCCACATGTATTATTAGTAAGAAAAGGATTCTTACAGTAGATTAAAGGCACAGTAAGAACTTTCACTATCTCCCTGCATTCTCTGGATGCTCATTGATGCTTTCAGAAGAAAAAACGGTAGACTGAATTAAAATTCTGCAGTGTTTCACTCTTCAGAGTATAACTGTAAAATTTAGCAATGTTCCCTTTGCATGAATCTGGGGATAGGTTTGGTAAGAGTAGAGTAAAAAGAGTGCCATTTTTATGTAATTAATACAGAGAGTTGGGTTGTTACATACCCAAAGAGGTTATGGCATTTTACTGCAGATCTGGAGTGGATCATCTCAAGTGATACTAGAGAGGTTTGAATAGTACCATGCTGCTTTAGCCAGACAATTCAAAGCTGAAAAGGAGCATCAAAACTTCATGTCTCTTTTTAGAAATTATTGCCAAGAAATCCATGAGCTTCTTCCATGCCTCCTCTGAGAAGAATATCCCTGGGGTGTGCATAACACAAGTAGTTGTCTTCCCTACTCAGTGTAACACAGCCCAACTTTCACCTGGGATCAGTGACCTCTGGTGAATTCGTGATGGATGGGATGATTCTGGAAGAGCATAAAAGTAAACTAAGAATAAACTCTAGAGTGATATATTTATACAAGTCTTCTAGATCTTAATGTAGAACCTTCCTTGGCAAAATGTCTGTGAATACAGTCAAGAATAAGATATTTAATTACCAAAATACCTTTTGAGCAAACTAAGGAACTGGCTGCTTTGTTTAGTTATTTAAATGTTGGTTTAGATAATGGAAGCCTGTGTTTCCCCCCTTTACCTTCTTTTCCCAGGATACACAGGTGTATAGCTATCATACAGGCTCCAAGAATAAAAATGTCAGGTTTGTATCAGGAACAAATGGTAAAGACAGGTGTGAATGACAAGACCAATTGCCCTGGGGAAAGCAGTAACTTTTTTGGTAGCTGATGATGACTTGGGTACGAAACATCCTCTGTCTGAGCTTATCTGCTAACTGCAAGTCATTGCCACTGCAAACAAGGATTTGCCCTGTCAGATTGTCAATACCATCTATCTCATATTTATTACAAATTACCCCCTTTTTCACTGTGCTGGCTTTGGTCGGGACTTTCTCACCTCTGTGTAAGAATGAAGCCGAATGCTGCTTTCCGTGTCTCTGACACTAAACCTCAGCGTGCCTGGGGTGGGGGCTGATGAAGAAAACAACATAATAGATGTTGACCGTCTCCCTTCCCTACATAAATAATGTCAGGAAGGTTGTTGCGGCAGTGCTCTTGGCATTAGATTATCTAATGGTAGAAAGGTCCTGAGTTTTCTTCGTATTGTTAACATGCAAGTAATTCCTTTTACATGGAAATTAGAATAAAGCAAATGTAGTATTAGGAGAGAGCATGTGCAATACAGCTTTCCTCATTTCTGTGCACCAATATTAACATTTGGGGAAGAATAAAGTGTGATTATTTTTCTTAAAGGCATTATGTGATTTATTTCTTCATCCAGATGACAAGGCAAAACAAACTAGTTTCACTTTTCCCATAGGCTTTCAAACCAGAAAACTGTCTTCTCTTCCTGGTAGATTTTCCATTTTCTAATGTAGGCAAATATTTTTTTAGAAAGCTAAAGAACTGTGGAATCCTTATTCTCAGAAGATGTGGTGAACTGACTGAAAATACCAGGTTTTGTCTCTTTAAATTGTCAGTGGGAAAGGAAAGAGGAGCTGGAGGGAGAGGAAAAGTGTTTTAAAGGTTTATTCTGATTCTTCTTATTCTTTATTTTAGTTCTGTTAATAAAGTTTTCTTTATACCTGTCCTGGTTTAGGGCAAATTTAGGAGGGAACTTCCAAAGGGATCCCTTTAGAAAGCAGATTCAAGTGGCCCCTCTCTCAACTGGTTCGGGAAAAGATTTCCTTAGAGAAAAGTGGAAAAAAACTGGATTAGGAAGTAACATGATTCACTGTACACTGAACACAGAGCAAATGGACAGCTGACCATATTATGTCAATCAATGAATGTCCCAGAATCTTTATAAGGATATTTATATGATAAAGTTGTTAGACTCCATTGATTCCATGAAGGGCTGAATGCTTCAGTTTGCACCAAGAGCAAGCTGCAGGAACCTCTCTGAGGTAAAGAGCTCTAGAGGCCACTGGAAAAGATCAGAGGGAAGGGGAATGCATCAAATGGTTAATATCCCAGAAGTTAACGATAACAGTCTATTTTGAGGCCAAAACTGCAACACACTAGAATATAGATGTCACTGGCAGCAATTGAAGGTGACACAAAGAATTCCAAGAGGTTTAATTTTATGTAACCACAACACCAGGAAAATTTAAATACAGCTTTGATATACAAAGGAAGGTTGAAAAGATGTTTGCACAATCTGGCAGCTTATTAGACGTCAGATGCAAAGCACACAGACCCCTGTGCCTCCATGACTGCACCGCTCATACTTCTCTGCCACCTCCTGGATGGGAGTGCATCAAAATATTTAAAGGGAAAGATGTAAAAACTAATGAAGATTGAGTTGGATTTTATTAGTTCTTTATACTTTGAAATTCAAAACTAAACCACAGCTGGGTACTGACTGACAAAAAATTGTTTAGGTGTATTATGATATACCTTAATGCAATAAGGTCTTATGGAACAGAGTACCCAGTCTGGTGGTGTTTAACTTGGGAACAGGAGCTTCAGAGAGTGAGAGTAAAATTATAGTAGAAATATCCAAAATTCCAAACATGATTTTAGTTTTTAAGGACTCATATAATAAATCTTTTCATCCTTACTAATTTTAAATAACTTTATTTGTTAAACCAAATAGAAAAAGTTAATGTTTATGAAAATTAAAGAGATTTTTTTTCTACTACCACAGTTTTCATCGCTTTTGATATTAATTTGGTTTTAGATTTTTTCTTTATTTTTAAGAAAGGTGACAAAAAATGCTGTATTTTAAAAATGAATGCTCATAAGAAATGCTTTAGCTGGAGGAGAAGCTTTATTGATTTTTAGGGGTGGGATTTGGGAATTGAATTTTTCTGGATCATAACATTTTATTTACTGGTGGTTGATAAACTGCAGTGTCAGCTGCCAGCTGGCTTCAGTTAAAGAAAGCTGATTGATAGCCCAGGACATACATATGAAGAACAAAATTATGAAAATGGTAGAAACTTCCCCCCCCGCCCCCAATTAGTCAGGCTAAGTATTCCTTTGGCTTGAACAGGATCATTCTTATTATTTATTGCCTGCATTATTCTAACTCTTATAGGTACCGATTGCCATTAAAGTTTCTGTCTACTAGGCTCTTAACATTCCATGCAAAAAATTGGTTTGGACACACTATACAGTCCCTGAATGCATATCATCGTACAGTGGAATTTAGACATTTATCCAGGTGTCACCTGCTATTTCTTGCCTTTCTTGCCCTTTGTATGAAGATGCCTGTGTTAGACAAGTATTCCAGTGTTCAGGAGTAAATAAAAAACACTTACATTAAAATAATTTACACGTTAAATGCAGAGATAGAAAGCAATAGCTTTTCCTCAGTGGGTTTTTGGTTTGGTTGGTTTTGGTTTTTTTTTTTTTGTTTTTTTTTTTTGGTCTGGTTTTGCTTTTTGTTGGTTTTTTTTTTTTTTTTTTTTTGTTTGTGGGTTTGGGGTCTTTTTGAGGTTTCCAAAATAACCTAATGACTAATTCCTTCAGTTTTCCATACAGGACAACTAGTTTTAGGTGTGGTCACTAGTAAGCAAAGTAACAGCCACATAACCACGTGGCTGTTTCTTCATTTCTCTGCCTTATTGTTTGTCTGAATCTTGCCTTAACCTTTTTCATGCTGACTCTGGTTTGTACACAAGTGCTTTTCACACCTATTAATCCTGTTTCTTGACCTGTGGTTTGAATCAGGTCCTTCTGTCAAAGGAAGATGCCCTTCTAAAAGGGTCAGAAGCCCAACTCCACCTGCCAAGTTTTATACTTGGGTTAATAAAGGATTGGCAGCAAGGCCAAGGAGGCCTTTACCTTCATACCTATCTTTTCTGTCGTCACATGTGTAACAAAGAATGTAAGTGGCTGACAGTAATCTTAATTTTAATTGGTATTAACAGTGATTTATAATTTAAATTATATGTAATTTTCTGGATCAGCAATTTTGGTGAAAAACAATGCTTAATTAAACTGCTATTATCAAAAAGGTGTATCTTTTTTACATACACTTTTTAAAAAAATAATTTCAGAGGGCTGTGAATCCAAACAGATTCACAAAGACTACAAAATATATACATAGTACAATTGTTCTGTTTTGAACATCTAGAACATACCAGATCAGACCACAGAATATCCTTGTAATGATTGGGGAAAATAAGCCAGACACATGGGCACAAATCATACATTACTGATAAATGCTTTTTTTTTGACTACAAGCTCTCATTATTCCATGCCAATTTTCTGTTCCATGAAAGGGAAACAACGATCTGTCATTTACCTTTAGGATTTTCTAATGCAGGTATAGAAGAGATCTCCTATACAGCACTATTGAAAGATCCTTGTACAGCCTCGCATTCTGTTTAGAAAAATGGTGAACAAAACACCCGTTCCTATTCATCGAAGTCTCATTCATCGAAGAATGAATAATTCTGGCATACCATCCCGACCCCATATCTCACGACACCAAACACAGCAGCTGGAGAGTAGGAAAGTGCAAATGAGTGTGCTGTTTTGTGGATGCTGTCAATCTGAGTGGTCCCACACTTCAGAAAAGCAGACAAGGAGCTCTTAGTTGTTTACTTCCTTCCTTCATTTATCATCAAGGAAATGCTGATCACAAGTTTCCTAAAGATTAGTCCGCAGTTAAAAAAAACCCAATAACAAACGACAGAACCAAGTCTGCACTAAACAAGCATAACCCACATGGAGCACATGCCTGTTCAGCATCTCCTGAATCTGCAAGACTAACCAATCATGTAGTTCCTCAGTGGGTCTTACTTGCCTTTTAAAAGCAATGGCTAAATTAAGACGGTGTTACTGATTTAAGTACTTTCATCAGTTTAAAAACCTCCAACCAATCAGAGTTCTCAGCTTCATTCCCAGAGGAATGCAGAATCACAGAATCGTTGAGGTTGGAAGGTCCACCTAGTCAAAGCCCCCTGCCAAAGCAGGATCACTTAGAGCAGCTTACACAGGATCACATCCAGGGAGGTTCTGAGTATCTCCAGAGACAGAGACTCCATGACACCTACCAAAGGACACTACCATAACAAAGCTCACTTGCAGTGCAACTCCGGCAACTTTATTTACAGATAAAAGTTACATTAAGGAGATCTTGGCAACATTGCCTAATTCATGCCTGATTCACAATCCTTAGAGCTGGAAACCATGGTTTAAAACCTGATGCCACAATGCAGCAAGCTGAAGGAAATTGCTTATTGGTCAGTCTCTGCCTAGTGTAATAGTCATGGAAAGACCTTCTTACACAGGTCTGACTTTCTTACATAGAAAGAGAGGCTGGTCTGTGCACAGGGAGGAACAGGGTAACCACCTGGGCAGACTGACACTAGTCAGCTTTAACACAATTCACCTAAAATTATTCTCCATTGACTGAAATGCAGCCACCTGCTTTTTCCAGCCTCACCTCCATCTTCAGACAGCTGGAGACAACCTGGTCTCTCTTGCACAATCCAGCCATTTTGTAGGATTATCCGATTTATATGAACTACACGGTAGAAGCATCTTTCGGAAAATACAGCTGTGGGTGGGACTAAGAGAATTTAATGAATCAAAGCTATTGTTTGAAATGTAGTATTTGCTTGCTCAGCAGCAGTAGTGGAGTCTTTATTAGGAGAAACAGGAATGTTAGACCTTGGCTGCGATTCACCGTACATTCTATTTTGTCCCACTGCTCTAGGTCCTTTTCTTTTTCTTAAAACTCGAATAACCAATTTACAGCCATCCCAGAGGTGGGTGGAAATGCTGGGATAAACACTTGTGAAAACTAAGGTTGTAATGGCAGAATAAGATGATTCACTACTGTTCAGGATCTCTGAATCACTTCTGCACAGCAAGGCCAAACTTTTTAATGTACATCTAAACACTTATAGTACCGAATTACAATGTAGATGACTACTGCCATAGGCTATATCCTTGAGTAGCTACAGTGCTGTCACCTTGAAACAGCTTCCAGCCCTGGCTTGTGGTTCCAACATAAAACAGCAAGGAAGGGCTGTCACTCCCACAGTCGCTGTCTGTGAGCAGCCCAAAGTTCATTCAGCCTTCTGTAAACATGCAGGTACTATCTAGGTAAGACGTTCATCTTAGTGCCAGAATATATGGCACTAAAGACATTATGATTTCAACTTGAAATTACGGCTTTGAATTACTCTACTAGTCACACAATTGCTATCTCTGGACATTTAAGAATTTTATGTATGTGGCGTAAACCAGCCAAAGTAACTGAATGCCAGGCCCTGCTTGGACACAGCAATTCAGACAGCACAGACACAGTATCTATAGATATTTTTTAAAGGAGCAGAAGCAGCATTCCAGTATTTTAGCTATATCTCAGGATCTGCATATAAGTGCCTACACTCTTTGGGTGACTGCTGCTCTGGAAATAGAGAGTTCACAGATTTTCATTTTGCTTCCTGTAAGTATCTAGCTTAACAGCTCAGTGCCAAAGCCTACTTAATTTTTTTTCCAAGAAAATCAACAAGAAGTATCATGACAGATAAAATTAGAACACACCACTATTACTATATTGTTTTCTGCTGTAGTAGTATTTAAAAATGAAAAAATACTGCAAGTGCAATGACAGTAGCAAGACATTATAAATCATGTTGATTTTACAGATTTTTCTTTGTGATAAAAACCTGAATTCTCAGTTGACCTAAGAAATCCATCAGAGGATTGTCAACAATCCCATCAGATTAGAAGCTACAGTCTGTGAAAATACAGTTTACTAGAAGATATTTTCCTCCCTTTAAAAATGTTTTTTCTTGACAGCAAAAATTACAAATGCAGATATACCCCTATAACTCATGTATCTATATCTATGTGGACTGAATCATTAACAGCAAACTTCAGGTACTGTGGAGAAGGGGCTGCTGTCCTTTTTTATATTTATGCTGCCTCATGCAAGGGCATCCAAATGACATACATGTAAAAAGGAATACCATAATAATTAACATGATTTGTTATACTATTATATATAATATTACCAATACTGGTGGAATAGCTGTCGAATGAAATATGACTCTGAAATGCATGCTATTTTGCAATAGTGTATGGCTATCTCACAAACGGAACTATGCTCCTGTAACAGATTTCAGCAAATAGAACTACCAAGAGTAACTCCAGCAAAATATCAGTAAACTGCAATCTCTATGAATGACCCTCACAGAGAGATATTTACTTAAAAATCACATCTTCCCTCACAGACTACTGGTTTTGGCTGGGGTAGAGTTAACTTTCTGCGCAGTGGCTGGTAGGGGGCTGTGTTTGGATCTGTGCTGAACACGGGGTTGATAATACAGAGATGTTCTGTTATTGCTGAGCAGGGCTTTCCCGGAGCCAAGGCCCTTTCTGCTCCTTGAACGGCCACCCTGGAGAGGGGCTGGGGGTGCCGGGGAGACACAGCTGGACAGGTGACCCCAGCTGACCGAAGGGACATCCCAGACCACATGGCATCAAGTTCAGTGCATGAAGTGGGCAGGGAGAAAGAGGAAAGGGGAGACAACTGGAATCATGGCATTCACCTTCCCAAGGTCCTGCTGGGTGTGCTGAGGCCGGGCTGTCCTGGAGACGGCTCAACACCGGCCTGCCCGTGGGAGCTGGTGTGCCCAGGTGTGCCCAGGTGTGCCCTGTTGGGCTTTGCTGGTGTGCGCAGCTTCTCCTTCACCTGCTGAACTGCCTTTACCTCAACCCATGAGTTCTCTCGCTTTTACCTTCTGGCTGTCTCGCCCGTCCCACTGGTGGGGGAGTGAGTGAGCAGCTGCGTGACGTTCGGTTGCTGGCTGGGTTTAAACCACGACAACAGATATAAAAGAAAAATATTATTTCATTATGTAAGATCGAGTATGGTCTCTGTGAATATTTGACAACTCAGGTGGCATTTGCAGACTGAAAGAGTTGTTTTTAAACAAGACAGAACAAAATTTTGTCTAGCTTTACAAAAAGGTGCTAATTAGAGCTGGACTTCAGAAAAAAAAAGATTTTAATTTATGGCTAAGAGATCCAGATAGCAGTGGTATTTAGAATGGGCAAATTACATCCCATTTAAACATTTGTATTCCAGTTCTAGATTTATTTTCCAACTTTTTTTTTTAATCTTCCTCCCATGTGATGTTAGCTATTTGGATCCAGTACTTTGCATCAATTCTGCTTCAGGTTTGTAAAAAAAACCCCGATGAAACTGTCCTTTCCCCAGAGTTAAGTTAGTTGGAAAGCAAACTATAAATCTAATACAAAAATGTTGCAGCAGAGGCGCAACTTCCTATCTGCTATATTAAATAAAATGGGCATTATCCAGGGCAAGAAAAAAAGACACGAAAAATACTAAACTACAACATCAACTACAATTAATGATTTTCTAGCTGCTCTAATGCTTCAGAAAGAATGTGTAACAATCTCTTAGTCCTAGGTAGCTTTTATACAGACTTTTCAAGGTTACTTTAGAAACTCTTTATATGAGTATTAGGATCATTACTGGTAAAAAAATCACAACAATCTTGTTGTAAGTACCAAACATTTCAACTGAAAAAAATTATCTCTGGGAGATAGGCAACAACAGACATTTAAAAAAATCAAGTAGATACTCTCACTGTACCAAGGAAAGCAGAAGTATTTGACTGTGCCTTGGTGTTTCCCATGCCCAGTGTCCAAGTCTGAACAATTACACTGAATAGAAGGAAAGAAGAAATAGAAATAATGTCCTTCATATTTTAAGAGATAGATTAAAATATTTTCACACTGTTTCTTTACAAAATATTCTTCTTTGTGTTACTAATAGAAATGCATTATGCTATTTCAGAAGTGAAGGAGAACAAAAGTGGGATAGCAGACAACTATATACAACAGCAATTACAATGTCTAGTCTTGTTTTCTTTTGAATTATTAATTTTACATTCTTCATTCACAAAAGCAAACTCAAATAGCTAAATGAAAAATATGTGAATGTATATAATAATTAAAACTTATAAAACTTATAAAATATAATCAATTATAGAAAAATATAAAAACTACAGAAGGAAGTTATCGTATTTTATTTAAAAAATAACATGTCAAAAATCAGAAATGGCTTCTCAGAACAATGCATGTGGAACAAATCTATTCAAAAGGAGCTATCATAGACTGTACTATGAACAGAACCTTTGGAATCAATTTGAGATGTTTCTTCAATACTAAAAGTTGTCTTTGGGGGAAAAAAAAAAGTTTTATCTTTATGAAAAACTTAACTGTTGGAAGAGTCAAATACCTAAAGGCCGATTAGAGAAGGAAAAAAAAAACCCTCTAATATTTAGAAAAGGTTGAAGAAGTCAATAATCTGGAAAAGCAGATTATGAAAGGGGTTTTTTTTTAATCTTTGGCTTGTGTAGCTACTGCACATAGCTTCATTAACTTCAGCTGCATTTTGATAGTGTCTGTTCACAAAGTTTTATGAAGGCCAAGTCCAATGGGTTTCAAACTGTTGTTAGGAACAACATCATGTTTTCAGACAGCTTACTGTGAGATTGCTTATTGAAAGCATCTTTCAAGGTGAGGCAGCTGAGCCTGGAAAGATAAAATTGCTTGAAAACTATAAATATATGCCATACAGTATTTCAAGAAACGACAGACCCTTTTGAGGTACTTTAAATGCACAGTACAACTCCTGTCCTGTCTGAATTCTACCATGGCCTAAAAATGCTACCGAATACCTTTTGTTTTTATCTGAACATCACGCTATTTGCTGGGTTCTTTAATCATCTAATTAAAGAGCATTGCTAACATTTTTGATTTTCTAATTTGCTTTGAACAAATGCAGTAATTGCTGAGGAAAACACACTCAATCTCTGTGTACAGTATGTGAGACAACCTTGCACCAGTGCTCAAATGAGTGAAGCAATTAACTTAAAGACAGTATCACTGTATTGATGCAGTAAGAAAAAATATTGGTGAGATTTTAACTATTATATTAAAATGGAAATCTATAGCAATATTTTGATAATTTTTGGAAATGCTCAATACTATAAAAAACAAGTAACCAGTGTTATATCTGTATGATTTATGTATTGCATTTATATTTTTAATACTATCGAACTGTTAAAGCTATGTTTTCAACCAAAATAATTCTAATCTGACAGATTGTGAAATAAAATTACAAAGTCCTATAACCAAGTAATTATAGAGGTTTATATTACAGATGTTGACATTTTATAGCTAAGTGGTTTTGTTTCTAAATGCAGTGGAACATTTTCACTTTGGAGCACGGCTAGTTCACAACCCCCCGATTTACCCATGGCTCATTTTGTTAAACAACATACAACTGGTAGCACACACTTCCAGTCAAGTGTGTTGGTCTTAAAAAAAGATTACCCTGTTTAAGATTCTCAGGACTTTGTTCATTCCAAAGATTTGTCAAATACATGAAAACACAGGTGTTACTTCTCCTCTGCTGTGTTCTTTCCTCCCGTCTAGCCAATGCATTAATTTTTTGCTCACCGAATCATAGGCCCCCCTAAGGATCATGCAGTACTGACATGCTCCTGTCAGCTGACTGACGTGTACTGTGCCTTGTACACCGCAGTGGCTCTGTCACCTAACATTACTAAGAACATCCATCTCATCTTCAGTTTTTGTACCATGAGATGTGCTCTGTGAATGTAATATTCAGCTTTAACCACTCTGAAGTAAATTATCAGCATAGTGCATTTTACACGACTCACATTATATCCCACAGATACAGTGTAAGCTGCTCCCTAGCAACTGCAGCAAAAATATACCTCTTTAGGCATTTTTTCCACCTAAAGAAACCAACTTTCTATTTGATGAACTTCATATATAAAACAATCTTGGCTACTGTCATCTCAGATTGTTCTGACTAATGGTCCTTAAGATGTGTTTTTAGCCCTTTGCCTCATCTGCGTTTTGATACCGAAGTTTCCTTTGCAAGCCATCCACCTCAATGATTTTAGCACCAAGGAAAAAAGTATTTTTCCAAACCAAGAAATATCTTCCCGATAAAAACTAACCCTTTATACAAGAATTATAATCATGAGCTAGAAATCCATTTTAGATGGAAAATGTAACTCCCAGCATGCTGGGAACGGTGAAGACCCTGGATTTATTTCATGTAACGCCAAAGTCTTTTGGTTGGACTTCATTCACATACTGAATGAAATTTCAAATATTTTCAAGGAACTATAAGCTTTTAAGTAGACCACTGCTTCTTGTGTCATCCAAAATTTATTTAAGTGAACTTAGTTAATTTAGGGGGAAAGACAGAAATTAGTCCTTGTTTAAAAACAACTAGCCTTATGCTCATGCATCACACCTCGGGAACAAGATGTGGCTGCTGTGACATTGTTTTTCATTTTAACACACTATAAAGTATTTTAAAGGTCATATCAGAATAGTAACAGCTCATTCATACTTCACAAATGAACAGAACCCTCCACCAACACTTAGGAATTTCCTCCCCTCTGCCAGGGAAAGGGGGTTTCAGCAGATAGTTAACTTCCCCAATGGAAGTCAAGCCTTCAAGTCTGATGTTTCGAGGCCGGTCAGGTTAGCACACTTAGGCAGAGGGGCTGTGTGTGGTCAAAAGACAGCAGTTGCAGGACAGAAGAGCAAACAGCACCTGTTAGCTAGCCACAGAAAATAGCAAAAGCAGAACAGCATCATCCTTTCCCTTCAGGAAATTCTGGCTTGGGAACTGTCACAGACCTCAGAAGGGAACGAAACCTGTCCTTTCGTTTAACAGGACAACAAGCAACCCTGCTCTGTTGACTGATACCTCTCTGATAAAGAGCAAAGCATGTGCTGTGTGACTACACTTCAAGCATCTTCCTTGGTACCCTTTAGTGAAACTGACCCTGAAAAAGTGGAAATGAAATTCACATACAAGTTTATGTCAATTTTTGACATGACCTTAGAACAGGGCCCTGGACAGCATCTCACATGGTGAAGCAGAAATGGGTTTTCTTAGAACTCCTCTGTCAACACGACCTGAAGTCAAATATTATACAGAAAAAAATCGGCATATATAATAATTTGCCATTAAAATAAATCTTAGTTAGAACAGTGCTAACTGACATGCCCAAGTCCTGAACCAAATACTCCTCTTCAGTCACTGGGTAACTACCTTGCACAAAAAATGGCATTTCTGTTAGAGCCATTTATTCATCACTTCCATACTGAGTAAACATTGGAGTTCAAACTCCATTTCCATCAGAGAGTTCAATGCAGTATGGCTGGTGGTGTGTTATGAACTCAACCTTGATGCAAAGTTTTAGTGGTAGTAGTAGTTTTTTGTTTAGTGAGATTCTCATTTCATGAACAAGCATCCTGTTGACATTTCTGTGACATTTATGTAATGTACATCTGCCAAGTCAGGTCTTCTGTATATGTCTTAATGACCTAATTTAAAGAAATATTTTCATACCACTATATAATGTAGCCAGAAGAGGGAGCAGACTGTTTCCCTTTTAAGGTAATCTGTAATAATCTGTAGGTAACAGCTTTTAGTTCAGTTCTGAATTTCCTCATAACAAGAAATAACTGAACCCAGTTATTATGCAAATGCCCCAAATGATGAAAGAGTTATGTATTTTAAAGGAACAAAGAACATATGGATGTGGCATGCATTCCTATGTTTGAAAATCTAGCTGAATCAGAACAGGAATAAACAAAAACAGATCTGCAAACTTTACACTAAGAAAAAACCAAAAAATAATATACAAGCTTTCTAGCAATGTTTAAACCATCCTTATACTACACAGCATACCATTTTATTTCAAATCTCTTTTAAAACCTTAAAATGCTTGTCAACTTTAATATTAACGGTATTGCGAACTTAAATTTCTCATCCAAACTTACAGTTTTCACTTTTTTCTCTCTCCCATTATTTCCAGAACAAATATCGTGCAAAAATTGAACAAGGTGTTCCTGACAGTAAACAAATACTAAAAGAGCAAATTCAGTAGATACTATCCTGATGAAGCCCCAGGCTACAGTTTTTGTGGAAAAGAAATATATAAATCTTTGCAACACTGTGTTCTAGAGAAAGATGTAAAATACACTGAAGCTACCTAGATCCTAAAAACTGGATTCACTGAAATTCAGGAAAGTGTTGGCTTTTTATTCTTATGGAAGAGTGGAAGGAACTTAAGACTGACTGAATTTAACAGAGGTGCTAGAGATCTCTTTTAGTTAGTCCAGTGGGCTTTGGATAAGGACATTAATGTGAAACCCACTTATGGTTCTGTTTATTGTAACTGTTTTTGCATAAAAATTATTTAAGCAGAATAATTATACTGTTTGAAGAATTATACTGTTTGAAGAGCTGTAGTTGAAGTTCTCTAAAGGTGTGCAAGGTTATTACAGTATTTCATTATCAAAAACAATACATCTTCAGCTAGAGGCAGTATTAGCTTGTAATTTTTCTGGTTACCATGCTACCAACATTTGCCTGTAAAGCAATTTAATCACTTCCATATTGGTTATACATGAAATATTAGTGCAGTGCTTCACAGGGAACAGTTCCTGCATTTTCATTACAATGTAACTGTATTACTTACAGAGTCAGAAAATCTATTTGTCTTTAAGCACGTCGTTGCATTTCATTGAAAAAATTCTAGCCTAAATTTTACTAGTTAAAGAAAAAAAAATTAATCCAGTTTTAAGTCCTCAGTTCAACCAATCTGGGTTTCATTATTTTCTAAACTCCACATGTCATCTCCTTGGCTCTTTTAGTTATCTTTCATATTACCACCTATTACAACTGCTAAAATACTATAGGTCTTTGTCTTCTGAGACAGAAAACAACTCAAAAACTTTAATATCCCATGAGATAACCTGGTACTTCTACCTCTAACATTAACATTATCTAGCTACCAAATAGCAAAAGAAGCTAAGATTACAGCAATCTTTATGGGTTTACATATGATACATATTTACAAAGACGTAGTCATCATCTTCAAAAGATCAACATTTTATTTTTCAACAATCAAAATATATGAAAGTCAAACAAATTGCTTTATTTTCCTCCATTAAAATAGTCTATCGGATAACAAAGAAGAGATACTGTTATTAATACCATGCCCTTTTTGACAAATCAAGCAAAAATGTCATTTAGTGAGTTATGAAATCCTGGCGCATGAGAACAACGTGTACAAAATGGAAGCAATTACAGAATTCTGAGGTAATACACAAGACAACATAACAGATCAACAATGTAGGCGTGCATAAATACATATATACAGCATATTTAGATTATTTTTGAACTGAAAAATATTGAAACTAAAGTTCAGATCAGCATTTTTATCATCACTTTGGAACTGCTAGCCCAGGCTCTTGAGTGTGTGCAATTCTTCAAGAAGGGCTGGCTGTCACAAAGCCAGTTAACAGCCACTTGAGTCTGTAGTGTCCTCACGTAACTGTGGGGCCACTGGCAAAGGCTCAGCCAGGGGACCAAGCTGGAGTGCCCTTGAACTTCACCCACCCAGGCAAAGTACAATGGCACCAGGGACCCACGTATGTCCCTGCGCCTAGAACTACTTCCCGACCCGGCAGATCTCATCCCGCACTCCCAGCTGCTCTCCAGAGGCTGCGACCAACTAGTTCTGGCCATGCCGTGTCCATAACGTGATCCACCACACGCAGCCCGTGTTCTGCTCTGGTGTTCACAGCAGCTGGGAATCCAGGAGCCAAACCCAACACCATGTGTGTGCTGCACTCTCTACAATCTTTCTCAAATGTTCCACAGATAATGCAGTCTAAAGGACTGTTTCTTTACTCAAACCATTTGTACTACAACTGATACCAAAATTGATTTCTGGTATTAATCATCATACTTTTTATTCAGAGGATGTCTTAACGTACAAATTAGTAATTGCCTTGTTCTACCTGACACACATGCTTTGTCTATAAGAGAATTACAGAATGCTTTTTAAAATGTAAAATCAGGTAGTATTTTTAATACAGCTGCTTGAAGTCATGTGGCTGAGTGACCACTCAGAAAACAGGGACATAGTTTACAAAAGACAAGATTGATTAGTACTCGTAGGTTGCTTACTTTTATGGGTTATAAAGAAGTTTTCCTTTCTCACCATTTTCAAATTAAAAAGGAAATGATTTCCACATGACCTCAGCTGGGATACATTAACCAATACATGACTTCCCCAGACTTTGGGGTTAATATAGTAATATAGCATTTAAAGCTATATAAAATTTTATAAAATTATATAAAATCTGGCCAAGCCTCAAACTCCTATGCCTTGGCACCTGCCTCTAAGTGGACCTGTGATCCCATTCCAGCCAGCCAGAGTGATCTGCAATAACCCACCCAGCAACAGTCAGATGCCTCAGTCAAAAGCCACTGACCAAACACAACAGCAGGCAGAGGCTCAGGGAAGTTTTCCATCTCCAGGGGCGCTGTTGTTGCTCTGACAAGACCTTGCAGGGCAAACAAGACCTAGCAGAAGCCTACTGTGACAGATTGCTTGTTGTATGAGCCACCACTTCTGCTGCATCATCCACATTCATTTACACATTTTACTACAACTTGATGTATAGCCTGATACCCAGTACAAATGTAACACCTTCAGAGGAAAGCCTATTACTTTTGACTCAGTTTTTCTGTGAATTTTTACTGAGCTGTTTTACAGAGTCATTTTATGTTTTAAGTTCTTAAAAGAATTTACGAATTTTGTTTCAGAAAACTGAAATGAAAAAAAAGTCTGCAAGTGGACAGCTGATGCTAATGCATGACTTCCCTCTCCCAAAACCTGCAGGTGAGCTTTTCTGCTTTTACTACTAAATTCTCTTGCTACCTACTTCTGTCATGATTTTTCTTAAGATTAAAGCTGTCATTGTGTCAGATGATAAAGCGTAATTTTAGAATGTGAGCTGCAGTACCAAAATCAGTTTGCAGGAGGCTTCATCTGATATCTATACCAAATCTTAAAGACAAAGACTTACTGTTATGAATAAACAGTACAGAACTTCTACAAGTTAATTCTTAGTTTAACTAGTATTTTGTTTGATGCCTCTATGTTCATGCACACACCTATCAAGAATGTTTATTTTCTCCTGAGAAATATTTAGAATAAGATACCCATGAAGTGGTATTCAGTATCTCCTCCTCACATGTAACTAGGACATAACGTGTTGAATTCTATTCCCATTGACTTCTAATTTCATGAACTAGATAGAATAAATGGATAAAATAACTTTTTCCCAGTAGCAGTATGTCTTCCATGTGAATTGCTTAATACGATCCAACTTACAGAATCAGCAGCAGACTGGATGCTCAAATTCTATTCCAGAGTTTTCTGGCCCATTTCAATGCCTGATTAATCAATGGGAATGTTTGACTTTGCGCAGTAATGTGAAATCTACACATGAAAATCTCCAGCAAGGAGGCCAGTCTCTTCAGGGTTAACAAAACATTTTTTCACCTTAGCTAGAACACAGCAAAATATCTGTGTAAAAGTATTTCAGAGCAGAAGTAATGTGCTCTTTAACAAACTGATTGGGTAGAGGTGAATCCCGAGCAGGTAAATTCAGAGACATCAGACTCAACATGACCTAGTTGGCACTAACTTGGTGAGAAAATTTCATTTGAAGTTTATTCTTGTTATGAAAACCTCATATATTTGAATCTTTTAGCCAACCTTTAGCAGTGCTGTGTTACTGCCTAGCTTATTTTAAGCAAATACAGAATAAACTACATATAACAGAATTTGGTTTATGATTATATTTGAGCTAAGGTGCATTTTTGTCATCTTTTAACAAAAATCTAGCATACTCAAAAACCTGGCAAAAAGAAAAACCAGTGGCTTTACTACAAAGTCTGAAATCCAAGTTAAATGTGTTATTTTTCTACATAGAAAAATCTTGCAAATGCTGAAAGCTTTAGATAAGCATTAATATAATAGATTTTTATAGCACAATGTTATCACTATACTAATGCCACTCTTACTAGCTGCCTAACAGACCTTATGAATTACTGAGATTTAATGTATCTTCTTAAAAAGTATACATAAAAGAAATTAACTTGGTAGAATAATTTTTGGATGCCCACAACAGTGTGACTTCATTTATGTGTACCATCATACCTACATCTGAGTATTTTTTCTAGGGATGAACATAGTAAAATTTGGCTTAGGATTCTGAAGTATCTTATAAAAATGTTAGATGAATGATTGCACATCTTAATGCAAGAAGATATTGTCACAATTGAACAATGGAACACAAGTTCCACCTTTTACAAGGATAGTCTGTTTAAGGCAGATAAGCAGCACATGTGGCACTGCTCTATCTCTGCTGCCAAATGTAGTCAGCAGAGATTCAGCAATTATCACTGCTGTGGCCTCTAAGTACTGGGGAAAAAGACTGCAGGCTGACAGTGTTCATGTCCATCCATGACATCCTTGCAGGCTACCATGGGCTCACTGTGCCACACTAAACTAATTTTGAGCTGCATCAGCCAACAGAAAACTGTTTTGATTTGCAGCAACTTGTACACATGGACATGCTTGTTATGAAGCAGCTCTGGGTGGGTTTCAAGCACATCATGCAAATGGAATACACCAAAACCTTTTCTTTGGCAAACTGCCTTGTTTTGGTTGCCACAGACTCCAGCAAACAGCATCCATTAGTAGATCAGGAACATAACTTTAAACCATCCATGATAAAAACCAAGTAGTAGAAATATATTTGTTAGGTACTTGAATACATGCTAATTTTAAAAAGCTGTTCTGATAAACTGTAATATAGCGCAAAACAAAATGAAAGAAGAATCCTATTGCTGCCACTAACTACAGTTGGTAACAGTCTTTTAGACAAGCAGATTTACACAGCAGATGACCTCATAAATGGGTAGTAGAGCAGCTGGGGCCTTTCTTCAAAGGTAGTAAAATTTAATTCTTTAAGCAAAATATTTAAATTAACAAAGCAATAGGCTGCCTACTAAAATAGTCCTGTACTTCTGCCAAGTACTTGAATAACAATGAATCAAGAAACAGAACAGCACTTCAGACTGGGGTTAAGGCAATTATTAACTGCTGCTGTTCAACCATCTTGTTCTCCTCTTGCATTTAACTTCATTAGTTCTATGTCCTCTGTTGCACAGCCTTCATAAGGTCCTCTGTGAAGCAGATTCAAGGTGGCAGAAAGTGGGTTTCTGTTTTGTTTTGGCTTTTTAAGTCAGTGGCCAGGGCAGAGGAATGGTCTTCTGCCAGACTTATGTGCTGAAGTAGTTCTGCAAAGGGTTAGGAAGGATGATGCATGTAACTGTGACAGGGAGAAAGGAAAACAGGATCATCACAGACATGCTGCTGGAGTTACTTGCCCTGCTGTGAAACCACATTTATGACTAAGTAACACTAAGTTGTAACACAGCACACTAATAATACATTTCTGATATTTCTTTAAACCTCACTCTCAATGCTGTTGGAAATGCAGCAGCTTTTCTAAGTGACATGCTTTGAGTATCGAATGACTACCCTGGCTTTGACCAAAGAACATGAAGAGATCCTTTCTATATGGTGGGCTTCCAGCCTAACCTCGAATAGCACTGGGAGGGAGGAGAACAAAAGCTTTAGTTATTAATTTCATCTTACTATGAAAAGTAGTTCACAAACAAAGGGTGATTAATTAGATAGCATTGGAGTTAAGGCTGTTGTGTATCAAATCTGTAGAGAGGCTAGGAAAGCATTAAAGGTATTTAAGTAAATACTGCTTTGCACTCCAATATTTTTAAAAGCTTCTTCGGTTTTAATTAAAAATAATTTGAACAGCAATCAACATGGATCAAATACCATATACCACCATTCTTACTTCCTGGTTCATTGCAGTTGGAATAAATGCTAGGAGTGGCATTTTTTACAGTTTTCTTTCTGTTTTATCTGGTCTGGATTTCTGTACACGGCATTAACCTGTCTGAGTTTACTGAGGTGCAAGAAAAAGGAAAAAGAACAACCCAAAAGCCTGAAGCCTGTGTTACATTCAGATGATTTTTAAATCTATGAACACCCCCTGTCTGATAGGCCACGACACTTTTATTCCTTGCAGACAGACATGCAAAAAAACTCGTAAGGTATGATACTGTTGGCAAAATTGAGACAAAGACAAAAAGTTGTCTTTGAGCACAGAACTAATGCCACCTTGATGGCGAAGAGCTCCAGAAGCACTGTGCAGGTCTCAGAGTGGACAAAAAGATGACAAATGAGCTTCAGTGTAGATGTATGTAGGCAAATACATCTCACAAAAGATAATCTCAGTCACATACACACCATGCTGACAAATGACTGGAGAAAAAGATCCAGCAGTCATTATTGGCAGATCTTTATGTACAACAGCAAGAAAAACCTGAGCACAATATTTGGTATCACGAGGAAAAGCATCGAGAAGAAGACAACGCACATTTATACAACCTTGATTCATCCATGTCCAAAGTACTTCTGGTCTCTGCATCTCAAGAACAGACTCCAGTCAGAGAACAAAATATCAAAAGGATGGAGTGCCTGCCTTAGAAAAAGAGACCTGAGCAGCTCTTTAGTTAGAAAAGAAGACTGAAGCAAGACACGATCAGTCAAATCATGAAGATGGTAAATAAACTAATGTAAAGCTGCTTGCTAAATCCTTTAGTAATAGAACTAAGGGACCTTTTACAAAGCTATCACAACATTAGTTTACAAAGAGTGAAGTGCTTCTTTACTAAGGGAATAGTAATCTTCTGGAACTTGCTGCCACAGGAGGTTGTGAAAATAGTAAAGCATCAGCAAGTTTGAAAAAAAAAAAAGTTCTTGGTTGGCAGGTCCACAAATGGGCTCTAAAAACACTGAGCAGATATATACCCACCACCCGTAATATGACAAACAAGTATGCAGGAAGAGTGAGTACAAGAGACTAGGTTGATAAAATGGCTAGGTTTGTGATAGTCCTGAACAGCATCCCTTCATGTCACTGTCGGAGACTGAACCCTGAGTATGAAGGTCCACTGGTCTGACACAGCAGAGCTTTTCTGATGTTCTTCAGTTGCCTTTAGTGTCTTCTATTGAGCTCTGAAAAATCCATTAAGCTTACACCCCTGCTTCCTAGCAGCTGTGAAAGATGGAGGTCAGGTCTGAATAAGAGCAGTCCTTCAGTATAAATTCCAACACAACATCCTATGTGAAGCAATAAATTAGTACTATATCTTTAAACAAAAATAAAGGTCAGAGCCAGGAGGAAATATTTGCATTCCTCCAGGCAGCGTTGACCCCAAAAAGCCACAGATGTTGTTCCACAGCAAGATCAGCTATTTCAGTGAAACTGTAGCCACCTGCTGAGGGAGGAAAGAAACAAACATCAGCCCCTCAAAGAGCTGAGCTGCCGAACTGCTCAAAGGGAAGCAAGGTTAGCCATGTAAGTCATTCATATTTTTACTAAAGTCTCAAAAGATAGTAACAGCTAAAGCCGACTGGTACTCAGATGGCAGTCTTAAAAAATTGAGTGTAAAAGCCAGTATCTATCAGGTGATTTCTGCCTTCCTCTATAGAAACTGTTTATACATGAAATAGGCATATTATAATTGCAATATTTTGAGACTACTGATAATACAGAACACCTGCAAAAGGAAAAGGTATGCTGGCAACACTCTACAGAAATGAATAAATCTAGCTCAACAGTATTCTCACAAGATTTCAGTTATGTAGCATTTTCTTCGTTCACTGCACTCTTCACCATTAGGTCCCTCACCAGTATTTGGTAACTTCTTCAGATGCAAAAAATGCATACTTACGTATTTCATAAATATTTGTAGTGATACATTAAATTATACACTTTTATATGCATTAGATTAGACATTTTAATCCTTAAGGGAATATTAAAGTGGAGTTTTGATGAGTAACTATTGCATACATCTAGATTATTCGCACTAGTTTGGGAGTTTGAATTGAGAGCTACAACACTCAGAATGCAAGAGGGTTAAAAAGTGTCCACTTCTCACTGCAGTACCTGGCAATTTTACATTTTAGATAGTGACACAAGAGGAGGAGTGTCTCGTAATTGAGACCTGTAATTCTTTCATTATCACACCTTGATTAATCTCTGTATTAATAGTACTCACAAACAGGCCCAAGACTCTCGTACATCCTTTCTTTCTCCTGGTTGTGCTGGGGAAAGCTGATCTCTTCCACCAACGTATTGCAGTCTGTCAGTCAAAGAACGACCTGCCTGTCTCTGCCTCTTTCCCTCTGCTGAAGAGCTGTGTTCTCAGCACTGGGAGCTGAATTCCTGTTTAAGAGTATCTTTTCTAAGTTCCTTGAATGGCATTCGCAGGAGAGAAGGAGGCCTGTGGGTAAGCAACAAAGGGAACACTTGCATGCAGAGGCATTTTATACTTCTGTACGTGTAGAGTTCTGCAGAGCTGCCATACAGCAGCATCTAGAGTTGCTGTGTTTGATGGAGACACAGCTAACAGCTATGAGTCCATATTTTAACTGCAGTTCAAAAAGAGCATTAGCTTTTCCAAAAAGATCAGGGTACCATTTGCATAATGTAATACAACTAGGAGATGCATCATTCATTCATCTTTTCCGTGGGCTTCTGCATTTCTTCATTGGCTCAACTGAATGTACGTGTGTAGTTATTTCCAATATAGACTTAGTTCTAAAAAGCATACCACTTGTTTTCCCCAGCTGTATCAAAAGAAATAATTTTCCTACTAGTCATGGCAAATTACTTCAATAATATTTTAATATCCATCTTTGTCTATGGAACTAAATAAGCAACAAGGTGGAGAACATGACAGAGTTGACTGCTTCAGTTTCAGATTTCTTATTATGTTACATATAGTGAAACTACCCTGTAAAAATTACTACTACAAAAGCAGCTTAGGAAAATTCAGGATATCTCTGAGTGTTGGGAGGCATCCAGATGTACTAATTTTCTTTTATATAGAAGAAAACCATGAAAAGCAAGCCAAGAATCTCTGAAACTTCTTCATTCTCCCCTAACTTTTAACTAGGTATGAGCATTATGTAATTATAATACTTATGAATATTAATAAGTATGCTTAATAGCTAATAATATTTTTAATAAGTAAATACTTAATACACTTATATTGACTTCAGTGGTGGAATGACTGCTGCTCCAAAAATTTTCATTACTTACTAACAGACAAAAAAGATGAATAAACACTGAATCGAGCACCCTTCTGAAATGACAGCATTGAAATATTTTGATGTTTTAGAAAATGTTTCCTCAGAACTGCGCATGGAAAAAAGGTATTTAAGACAAAGATTGGCTATGTGGCAAATACACTGGCATACATTCTCCTACATGCATGTTCTCTTGGGAACGTGCCCCACTGAAATGACTGCCACAAATAAAGTCTACTCATGTGCTGAAGGTTCTACAGATAATCCATTCACAAAGTAAATTTTTAGGTTAAAATCTGGTGTCATTCACAAGGGATGGCAGGGGAAAAGCTTAGGGTTTTCAGTCTGTAATCTACAAAGATTTCACTGCTCTCTTCCACGAAACAACCACAAAAATCTGGGATTTTCTTTCCTAAAAAAGCACATCAGGAAAACATGGGTTATGTTACGAGGCAGAGAAGCAAAACTGAGTGCATCTCAGACATTGCATCATGACTATGTGCAACATACTTGGATGAGGATTGTTCTCTACATTCATCTCAAATACTCTGACAACACTGAATCAGGTTAACTAAATGAGGTTTCTGAAAAACTGGTTTGACAGTGTGACATTTGCTGAACCTGTATAGATCTATCCAGAATCAGAGATGTACAAGAACTGAAATTCCATTAGCAATTTATATTCTGCCAAAAACGTTATTTAGTGGGTAACTATGCAGGGAGGGACCAATATTTAACCTGTGTCAGCTCTAAATTCCACACCTCAAATCTTTTACACTTACTTGTACCTTCCTCACAGCTGTAAAAAGGGGCTTCAGCTCCCCAGAGCAGTGCGTGTGTGTGTTACAATGGTGTTTGCACTGGTTATTCACCCTTACGTCTATCATGATTTAAAACATTTCTGAAAACACATTATGCATCACATGACTGAACACGTCCTTATAACTAACTAATCAGAATACTCTATCAAGAAAGAGTGAACAAGATCAATACACTCCTAGAAAGTAGAAAAGCAAGCTTAAGGGTACAGAGGAACCAAAAAGAAAACACCGAATCAAACGAAATGCTCTTCACGTTTTCTGCAGACAGTGTTTAAATGTTTAAAATACCCAACCTAAGAGATGCAAAATAACAAGAGATAACACGAACTATTTTCTCTTCTTCTGTTAATTGTGGATGCTATCCTGCCTCCTACTGAATCAATGTCAAAACTCCTCTTTATTTCCATGACTGGAAGATCAGGTTCTTCATCACAAAGTCGAGCATCCTGGCAGATTCCTTGAGATGTTACATAATCAAGATACTTAATGTTTACTACAAGACTGCTAAAGAGCATCTAAAGGCTGTTTTTATCTAAATTAACAAGATTTGACAACACTTCAAAGCCTTCCAATATTGTCTTTATCACTAAAAGTACAGAACGTTGAAGAACAATGGAAAGGAGTGCCTAGGGATAAACGGGATTTCGTCTTTCTAATTCCTCTGTCTCAATAGCCAGTGGTCACGTACCAACCGTCACCCATACGCTTACTTTAAAATAACTTTTCTTTGAGCTAACTGTGTTAACAACTTTAAGATCCAGTCTGCGGCCACACCACCACCGCTGCCGCTTTCGGCCGTGCGACTCTCCCCGCTGGGCGTCCGGGAACATCCTCGAGTGAAAGGCTCCCCTGAAGGGAAGTTCAAGCGGCGCCCCAAGCCAAGCGCGGCGGCCCGGGGCGCGTCCGCGCTGCCGCCGCCCAGCGGGACAGCCGGGCCCGCC
>WBMY01008604.1:254700-265164 GCA_013397315.1 Donacobius atricapilla
GGCGCTGCGCTGCCGGCTTGGCCCCGAGTCTGCGAGGCCCCAGGGCTTGTCCCGCCTTCCCGGTACCGCACCTGCCCGCACCTCTGTTTCAACCGGTTAGGCTGCAGCAGCGATCTTTGCCAGGGGACCAGGTGCCCTTTCTTTGTGTGTGTGCTACATCCATAGGTTTACATTGTCGTTAGTCGGTGTAGAACAAGGTCTTTAGTGCACCAAGCACAGCGATGTACTGTAGAGGTATATGGCTCTGCTGGAGTACCACAGGCCCTGGAGAAGTGAAGATTGACGATGAACCATAGAGGATTATTGGTGTAAGGCCCCCAGGAAAGGGGCATGGGCTTGGTACGGCAGGGCCGTGGTGATGGGCGGCTCACCTGCGGTCACTTAAAGAAATGCGCGTCTGGAGCTGGTCGAAAGTGGGTTTGGAGGTTGCAGGGAAACAGTGCCTGATGTATCTAAAAGATAACGTACTAAATTCAGGTGCAGAATTAGAGCTGCAAGCCAGTGAAGAAAGAAAAAGGTAGAAAAGTGTGCTTGCAAAGAGTGATCTTAAGGGGAAGCGAGAGAAGGTAGAAGAAATCGTGAACCTGAATATTGTACTTCTCTTGGCCAAGGATTCCAAATGCTCACAAGGTCACTGTTCACACTTGGATGGAATGAAACTGGTGAAGCGATCCAGGGGAGCAGGGGAAGATGGAATGTAACGGCAGGAGAGGAGTACAGCAACTTCAACTGCATTATTATTACTATTTTTCAAGAACTAATAATTATGAGACTCTTTAAGATTTCAGTTATACTAAGAATAACGTCCCTTCCCTCTTTTCCAGTGTGTCTAAAAAGCCAGGTGCAATGCTTAAAAACATTTCAGAAACGTATTTTACTGCTGGGTTCCTTTCAGTGTTGATGGTCTTTACCTGCTGTTTTGGTATTTGCTTGTCAAGTTGATACCCCCCCCCGCCTTGTGCTTTATTTGCTGATTCAAAAGGGTGTGGACATTTATTAATTTCTAGTGGCTTGCCCATGTATTTAATTCCTATTAAGAAAGGTTTCTAAAATCAAATAATCTATCAGAATAATCTGGTCATAAGCAAATGTTTGTTAATTCCTTAATGGAATATTGTTAATACCAATATTAGATACAATTTATGGACAGAATTCCTTGCTTAGTTGTACTAGATGCAGGTACCCTCATCTATGCTGAGTTCAGAACTGCTAGTACTGTTAAACACACTCTTCAACAGTTTACCTTTCTTTTACTTTTTTTTCATGGCAGTTGGGTTTGCTGTGTCCATGTGAAGACTCCGTGCACCCACTTTTGTTTGGAATGAAGTAACGAGAAATGTTTTAAATGTTTATGTCCTTAGACACTGTGCAACAGCTCAGTCAGAGATGTTTTCTTCTAGAAAATGGGTTTTATTATTCTAGGAACTGCTTCAAGCCTTGAGAAAGTACATTTTTAATAGTAGCATTATATACTTGAGAAAAGCTATCAGGTCTTTCACTCTTTGTTAAAGCAGGGGTTTTTTTAACTTTTGGTATCAGACATATCATTATCTTTAAAGAAACCCAAAACCCAACACACTTTATTTACTGTTGACAGTTTTACAAATATTGCAGAACTGACTAGAGCATTGCACTGTTACAACTTTATAACTCCTGCAAAGAAGGAGGAAATATTAAAAATAATCCTTGTGAAGGAATTTCTTTGTAGTAAGCAGGACATACATGTGATTAGTTTTAATGCTTTAAACTTGTCCAAAAATGTAAACAGAAATTCAGATAATCATGTCTGAATTTTATATTCATGTTAAAGAGTAGACTTTAAGGTTCTACAGCAGCTTTTTGCAATCATATGCACAGGTCAGTATGTAAGTTAGCTAAATCATTAAAAAGAAAGACAAACCACCACATTTCAGCTAAATATCCTGTTTATAAGACGAAACAACTCAGAGGAAGATGTCGCCATAGGCATAAAAGCACCAAATAATTAAAAAAAAAAAAGCAGCACACCTGAAATACGGGTCTGTTTGTTAAATTGCTTTACAGTACACATAATATATTCTAAAATTTAGCAGTCCCCCTAATAAACTAAGGGGATTTGGGTATGTTTTTTCTATCTCAGCCCACAAAACTGTAATTTAGTCTTCAATCCCATAACACAGAAGAGTTCAAGAGTTTTTTCTGAAAAATGGTATCGTACTCCTAGAAAGTACTAAAGGATGGACATGAGCTGAGCTGCTCTTATTCATAGCAGAAACAGTATAAAAATGTAACAGCTCTGTCAGCAGCGGTCTTTTCTGTCCTGGACCGGGGGTGACAGAAGTTAGGAATCACACCTACTGAGATCATTGTTTTAGATGTGAACTGTGGGCAAAGTGCCGGTACTGGGGATTCTGTCAGATGGGAGGAGCTATCCTGAAATTCCTTTGTGAAGAAAAGGAACACAGCTGCTGTATATCCTTTAGTCTTCAGCTTCAGATTTTAGGAGAACAGTGCTGTAGTACTGAAGTGTACTGTATAATTGGCAGATGTTTTACATTAAACTGTAAAATAACCCCTTAGAGATAAACATTATTTCTCTCCTCCCTTCTGATAGGGTTTGAATACTTAACTGATGCAACACTGCCTTTGGAGATCCAGGGGAGGAATATTTGATTATTTATCTTTAACTGTGCTACAGTTTGCCAGCATTATTCAGCCTCATTTGGTAAGCCCTTTGTTAATATCATGTAGATGTATGCTGTGAGGTGCAAATCACAATTAGGTGCTAGGTTCTATATGGACAAACAAGGAGGCAAAGGATTCTTGCCCCCACAAACGTGCCCCCTCATGCACTCTTTTGGAAGTGCATTGGGATCTGATTTCACACTGCGTGACGGTGTTTCCCTTGGTTATTTTATCTCCCATGTATTATGTCAGCTGAAGGGAGCTAATCTCCCCATCAACAAAGCACGGCAACTTCCTTTGTGTGTGGAGTCCTTCACAAGGTATTTGTATATCTGCAATGATCACTTGTAAGCACAGCTTCCATTTTTATAGCATCCTTCAGAGCAATGTCACTGTGAACATAATGAATACATTTAGAAGTCTTTAAAGATTCTGCAAATATATATTTAATTGCAACTGCCTTGAACAGCTGCAACAGTGATGTAAGATAGGCCTGTTGTGTGGAGGAATAGATGGGTGGTGGACCATTTTTCAGATCCAAGTAATTCTGCTTTGCGTGAGTGACCAGTTCATATAAAGAACATTTTTCCCTCCCCCCTCCATTAATCCAGTCAGTTTGGGTTTTTTATCTTTGTTTTAAATATGTTGGAGTTTTCATTGTTCCCCACTCCATATTTAGTTTTGTGGTAGATCAACTGTTTTGGCAAATATTTGCACTATTACCTAAGAAATTAATTATAAAGAATTAATCTGGCTCTCAGCAGGGTTAACCAAGAGAGAAGAGCCTTCCCATCACAGTCGGTAGCTGAATCCAGCTGGCAAAAATCAACGTGGTTCTGTTTAATTATGATTAATGTTTTCACTTAGTTTATAATTTTCCATGCAATTTTTTTTCCATTTTTCATCCTCTTGGAGGATGATTTGGCAATTGCTACTCATAAACCAGAGAGCCTGGTTCTGTGTCATCTGATTGCTTATCAGCAAGAGGATTTAACTAGTAGTGGAATGTGACTGGTCCTTAATTTCCATTTTCTTGAAGTACGCAGCTACCAGAATACAGGAGTTATGTTCCCTGGTAATAACACTGCAAAGCTTGGAATTGTCATCACTGGGACTATTTTATGATTGACATGCAGGACAGTTTCTGTTACCCTTATTTTCACTGAAGAGCATTTTAAGAAAAATTACTCTCATATTTCTGTTGCTGGAGTGGCATCCTCATAGATAAGGATGTCTGCCCACTAAGGGACTGAGGATATTGCTACCAAAATTTATTCAGAGATAAAAGAACTACATCAGGAGTATTTGGCTGTGTGCTTTTTCTTATTATCTTGAAGAAAAAAGTCGGCTAAAGTCTCAGTCCCATAGAGCTTGTAATGATAGTAGAAGAGCGACCAAAGTAAGTGCAGAATATGTGATAGAAGAAGAGAGGGGGAAAACAGTGAAGCCACCACATTATGAAGCAGTTTAGCTGCACTGAGCTTCCTAGTTCTATATATACACAGCCAGTGTTACAGTAATTTGCTGATTGCTTGGTGGTTCTGCTTACGTATACATGAGTATCTATATATTTATATGCTTACAGACATGATACTCGTGTACTACATTAAAAGATCATTAAGTTTGAAAACGTGAATGCCTGAACTCAAAAGCTATCTGGTATAGTCTTTAATTTTGTGGTCGCACAGTGTTTTTCTTGAGACTCTTAACTTGTTCAGAACATAGAAGGGATGAATCCTGCTACTTGCACAATTATTTAATATTTTGATTTATTGAATTATTAAAAATAATACCTCGGGCTTTATTTATTACAGTCTCCAATTTATCTTCTAGCTGCTGCACCAATTCAGAAAGAAAACCTAATAAAAATATTCTCCTGGCTGTATATCAAGAGTACATGATCTGTACCATAAAAAAATAATGTGACGTGTTGACATGGAAAGCTATATTGCAAATATGGTCAGAATAGAACCAGATGGAGGTTGAGGCAATAGATTGATGTAAATTTTTTCAAAGATATATTTTTTAGCATGGGAAAAAATCTATGCTCTTAACAGATATTTTTCCTAGGAATGAAAGGAAAAGAAGACTTTTGGTAAAGCTCTTAAAGTAAATCAGTCTGTCTGTCCTTTCCTATGTGCACAAAGCTTCTCCCCAAATAGATAACAAGAGATAAAATTATAAGCAATCAAAAGTCACATTTTTTTAAATGGCAAGTATGCAAACCCATTACTAAAATGGCATTACCTTCTCCCACAATTAAGATACATACCTGCCTGTATAGGATAGAATAAAACAGACTTTAACATTACAGCTTAGCTTGAGTAAGAATGTGTCATTTACAGAAACCATCCCAGACAGGTGTAGGTGGGGGTTTTTTTCTGCCCCACCAAAGCATTCCATGTGTGTTAAAGAAGAATCATTCTAGAAAGTTCTTGAAAATCCTAGGATTTACTTTTTCTCAATAAAAGACTTGAAAATGGGGAGGAATAATATTTTAAAAAGCCATAAATCCATAATGCATGACATCCTGATGCTGGTCTTCCAACAGTTTTCGTAACTTTGGAGTTGATCCAGATTTTGAATTTCCAGAACTCAACCACTTGAATTGTATTTGGCGTGTGTGTAAGTATGTCTTCAGCAAATAAATTAAAGGAACATTAAAGTTTCAAATTCAAGCCCTCAGATGTTGGGCAATGGTAAAATTAAAGTTGTCTGTTTGACCTTATTTCCTGACCCTGTGAATTATGATTAATTTTTAGAAATTAGGGTCAGTAATGAATAAATCAGTAATATAGTAGGTATTAGTAAATATAGTAATACATGTACACATGTTTGAACAAACTCAGTAAAGGTACAGGAGGTGCAGAATTTCATTTGTTAGTCGTCTCTCTGTAGCCAGGTTTTCATGTCAAAAAAAGCAATGCTATGTCACTTCTGTTTCTTGTAGGTGATGATGAAACCTGTAGCTTGTTAAAGAAAATGGTTTCTTTTCTGGAATGCTGGCTGCAATAGTCTTGAAATGTTATCACAGAGCATAAATGGATACTTAATCCAAACCTCATCTTATTGGTTGGAAGCTATTTGGAAGAAGTTTATAGAGCTGAGTTTTCTTACACAGGTACTCAAAAATAAGGTAAATTGGCCCTATTTTTTTCCTCATTTTTCTCTCTTTCCTATAGTGCACATATGTTTCCTCTAAAAATAAAAAATTAAGATAATGATGCACTCTACGCTATGTCAGTTTATAACATTAGTATTTTCAGATATACTTTGCCATATATTATTAGCCAAATGTTTATATCGTGATGCCTTCAGAAACAAATAAAGGTATTCTTGCTTCTTGTCTTAATGCTTTATTTTGAAAAAAAAAAAATCTGTTTAGGCTTCCAATTCTGGCCCAAGAAGCTGAGTCTGTGCTGTTGCTGGTTCATGGCATGCTGTTGGCATGGATAGCTGCCAGTGCCTGGTAATGCAACTTTTCATTACCTTCTCTCTGGGCACATAAGAACCACTGCTGGCAAAATGGTTTTCTCAGTCAAAGCCACCCAGACCCAATCTGTAGCCTTCAGTATAGCAGTGCTTTCCCACCAAAGTAGAAAAGCAGTGTCTGGAGATAATAAAGAGATTCTGTGTTGAACACTGAACACACTGTTCATGTGCTATTTCCACTCTAATATTGCTTTATAAAAAGCTGTACAAAAGCCCTTAAGATTGGAACTGCAGAATTTTTTTCCTATGTCCATCTGCATAAGCTGACTTTATAGCTATTGATTTTGTCCTTTTTATCTAATGTCCTCTAGAGGTCTTAACTGTGATTACAGAGAGAAACTGGAAGCATATTTCAAGTCGTAAGAGGATATGTCATGAAGATTGGGTTTTATTTTTATTATGATATGTGCACCAGTATTACAATTAGGATGACAATCTAATTTACCAAGCGGTGTATTGTAATACTTTGTTCAGTGTTCCATCCCCTCATGGTACAGCTATACCTTCATTCCCCCTACAAGTTTTTAACTATTTAATCTCGTTTACTGAAAATTCATGCCTATTTTTGTTGAGAGGTGACTTCTTGATCAAGAAATTTTGTGTTTGGTCAATCTTTTCTCCAGTAAGGTTGACTGGAAAAACAGCCTGCTTTTTGATTTGTAATATACAGTTTCTGTAGGGAAGGAATGGTTCCTTCATAGGTATTTGTTGTGATAAGGCATTATTCCTTGTCAACATCTGTTGGAGGTATCATTTCATTAGTCTAAGTGTAATTTTATATGCATACCGATGGTGATGGCCACAGTGTCAAGAGGCCAAAAGGTAAAGTGGGTTGAAGCAGGCTGAGATTTTCCTAGGGTTTTTTTGTTTATTTAAACAGATTATGTGATTTTGAAAATCACCTGCTAAAATGTGTAGTAGACTTTTCATGTCTCTGTCTAGTAAAATTACAATGTACTTAGTTAATGAAAGTCAAATTAAAAATAAATTTTATTTTAAATAGACCTTATTTTTTCTTTTTAAGAATTTAAGATCTTATTCTTTCTTCCTTTCTTTCTCTTTCATACCCTACCCTAAGAGAGGAGAGATGAGGGAGCAATGGGAAACAGGAAATTTTCTCCTCTTTCCCCAAAGTAGCCCAGTACAGAGCTGCCTAATTTTTTGTTTACGGACTATACTGAAAAATTCAGATCTTTCATGGCTGAATTGTAATTCACTGCTGTAGAAAGGCCAGTCTGATTATGTTTCTAAGCCAAATTTAATGCAGATCCTCTCTTTAAAACATTTAAAAACGCTTTTCATGTCATAATCATCAAATGTAACCCACATACAAGGTGCAATGCTGTTTGTGAAAGGCAGTAAAATATACCCAAAAGATTTAACTTAGGTTCATCTTAATGGATGAAAGCATAAGAGGAGACAAAGGCTTTAATCTGTGTTTTTGTCTTTTGTTTTCCTGTTTTTGTGAGTGTACCCAGGGTAGTTAATGGTTTTGCAATTATACCTGCCAGTTGGAGGTATACTTGACTGAAGTGACCCAAATCTTTTCAAAGTAATTCTGACAATTATCCTGCACTTTGAAAATAAGGCCTGAACTATCATTATTTATGGGAGGGATATTTCAAGGCATGTTGTGTTAGAGCAAGGCAGACCCCTTAGCATGGTTTAACTGTCCACCCTGAGCACTGTGTCATTTAAGATAACAGGTGTAGGTCTGCCTGTTGATATGTATGAAGGAGATGCATGTTTAACAGCAGACAGACCAGGTATTTACACTTTTCGATGTAATCCAGCATTTTCATTCAGCGAGTCCTTCACTTAGGAGGAGTCCACTTCAGCTGTATAGTCAAAGTGTTGCTTAGATCTCTTTAAACAGTTTTGAGGATGCCCCTGACTCTAGAAAGGCTCCAAAGGGATTAGTTGGTATGCCGCACCTATAAAAAGAATTTAAGCAACTCTAAGTAAGTTTTTGTGCCAGTTATGTTAATGAAGTTGCAAATGGACTCCAAATTTAGAAATCCTCTAAAATGCATCGCTGGCCCAGCCATTAAATCAGGCTCTTTAATTGGTGCTTTTCAGTATAGAAGAATACATGAGCCCTGCTGTGTTCTAAAAGTAGTAGAACATCTTCACTAGCCAGTAAGAGCCAGTGAAAAATATACTTCTCAGACTGCAAGTCTCCTTTACTAAATAATGATGTAAAAAAGTTTCATTTTACTCCTACTTGTCGGGGCAGTTTTAGTGTTGAACAGTGCTTGGCTGCAACTGTGCTGGAAATGGATCAGCTCTGCCCTCCATGTCTGTAAGGTCCCTTTCTTAAGGTAAATATCCTGTCCGGATAAAACTTAGAAGAAGCCGGAGGAAGTTATCCTGTTGAGAGAGTAGGAGGTTCAGTACCAGAATTCTTCCCAGGAGCCATCAAGCTTCTCCTCACAGAATGAGACTTTTACAGACTGATGACTGGTAATTCAAATTCAGGTAACAAAACTTAGAAAACCTAGACATTTATGTGAACATACTTAAACTTAGAATAGCAACTTCCCTTCACAGAAACACAACTCTAATGGATGCTAGTTCTTTTTAAACCAATATAGACCAGCTCCTTGGCTGCAGTAAATGTATGGGTCCACTAAAAACGCATGAGGTTTTTAGCAGCTAAGGAGTTACTATTTGTTGCTGTAAAGCAGATGGGACTCAGTTTCTTCATGCAGAAAAAGCCCATTCTTTATTCCCATAACTCATTTTTATACCTTTAGTTTTCAAAGACCTCATGTTTAACTCCCAATTGGCTAATAATTTTCTTGCCACTCAATTAACTGGTTAGAAGGTGCTTGTGTGTGTCCCTGTTAAGACTCTCTACCCACAAGTGTTTACATTTTTTCATTGTGGAGTCTCATGGGACAGATATTTTGTTATTACAGGTGCAACTTATTTTTCTCTGCAAGACTAGGTAGTTGTGTTAACTGCTTCTCATTCCTCTGATTCTTTCTTACGGGAACTTACAAGCTAGCTGCTAGTTTAGCTAGGGTAGCAGGGCCTAAACCATATTTTATAAGGCCTTTCTTTTATAATGTCTCTACATGTATGCAACAGCTATTCATTTAGTATTTAATTTACAGAAAACCTATAAGGTTGCTACTTTCTACACACTATCTCAATCTCACTTTCAGCTGCTATATGCATTCTTTCCACAGTGTGACTTCTGTAGGGGCAATGTATGTATATATCTGGGTGACATCTCCCATCCTTTTGCCTTAGAAGGAAAAGGGTGTAAGACTCCGTGAGTTCCAGCCTTGTCTCGTCTCTGATTACTTCTACACTAAGCTTTTGGCTGAAGTTCTGAAGAACTCTTCAACTTCAACATTTTTTTTCAGGTTATTTACATTTTTCTACAATATTTTATTACCCAGGGGTGTTGGTTTTCTAGAACAAGTTTAGAGGGTGTAATCCTTATGATTTGTGTAAGAATCCCAAAACAGTGTAATATGGCTTGTACTTCAAATAAATAATTCTGCAATATAATTTCATTTCCTTAATATTCGTCCTCACTACTGGCAGAAGTATAAAAGCCGCTCACTAGAAGAGAGAATGCAAAGCCAGTGAATCCAGTAGATAAAGGCTCTGCGCTTCTGTGTCTGTCCCATGCTAAACAGAATCTCAGTCATGGAATATCCAAAGAGATTTACCACATATGATATGTCATTTATGTATGTTGACTTAACATAGTATTTGGGAGTAATATTTTATGTATAGTCTTGCTTTTTTTAATACTATTTCAACAAAACTGTTATTTTAGTCATATCTAGCTGGCCATAAGGAACACAGTTTTTCTGTGACTCATTTTTGATTTTGTTTGGGGGAAGCTGAAAGGTCTATAGTTTGCAAGGACAGTTTCAGAGATGCTAATTTCTTGGTGTGAATTTTTGCTATCATAATTGACATCTGTCACTCCTCTAGAGTGTAGCATACAAGGTTAAACTCACCAGAATATGCAGGAGGATGACAAATGGCACAGGACTGTACTTCAGGTACAAATGTTGCAGCCATGTTGGCTTTTTCCTGAATTATTAACTTGCATATGATCACACCTACGCATGTTCACGTAAACACCACCATTTCACTTTTAAGATAATTCCTCTTTCCTAACTGATACAGATGAAACCAATCTTCTATCTAATAAGAAACTTTGAGAAATGGGGGAGATTAAAAATTTTAATTCATGTAGAAGTCTAAATATGCCAGTCAAATACCCCTTATTTTCTTCAGACATGCATTTTCTGTTTTTTCGTTGTGGTTTTTTTTTTTGGT
>WBMY01008604.1:265206-301005 GCA_013397315.1 Donacobius atricapilla
GGGAGGTGTTTGTTTTTGGTTTTATTTGTTTGGGGTGTTTTTTTGTTGTTGTTGTTGTTGTTGTCTTAGCAGGAACTTTGTTGATGTTATTTTTAGTTGTGTTACCTTCTCAAAAAAGAAAGCAAAGTCATTTAGTGCTCTGTAGTAATCTTTTGGGTTTTTAAAAACAAATTATGGTGGTTACACCCAAATGAGAGGAGCGATAACAGAGAGAGAGAAATCTTGCTGAAATAATTCTGAGATGTTCAAAAGCAGCTGTAGGCAAATGCTTTTTAATAAAGTTCTTAAAAGCAGTGGTATTGAAGTGTCTTGTGCAAAGACTGTTCTTCTGGTAACATTCATTTAAAGAGGTCTTCTTATATTTCTGTATTTACCAAGAATACTTTGGAGCAATATAATCTTGAAGTATGCTTGTGGAAAAAATGCTATTCATTGTTTTCTGATGTGTGTGTATAGTTTATGGTTGTTTCTCTGTAGGTATAGAAGAGTCACATGTGGATTTCCCACTTACCCACAACCCTGTTGCTTTTGGCAATGTGTTGTAGTGTGGATGATGTTTTGTTCTAAAAGTCTGAGGCACACTTTCTTAAATGTTTTAACATCAGTTTGTCTTTCCTGTAAATTATTTCAAATGCCTGTCTCTGTTTGATCCTTCAGGAATTATTTTGAAAAATGTATTTTGATTATGATTCCCTTTCTCTCCCTTTGGTTTAAATTAATCATTGCACGAATAATTTCACAAACTATTTAAGGAAAATAGTATGTCAAATTAACATTAAGAAATTCACAGAATATTTTTTATAAAGTTCTTTTTTTTTTATTATGCATTGTCAACAGTTAAATGATATGTTGCTGTTTCATACAAGATGGAATCGGGTTAAGTGAGTAAATATTATCCATAAGCATAGGTTTTAAGGAAAAAAGTGCTAGATCTGAATAAGGTTGTACAGGTTTAAGTATGACGCTGGAGAGCTGCTTCAGCTAAAATGACTTTGAATTAGTTACTGACACAACCAGTAGTCTTCATTGCTCAGTGTCCCCAACCCCTGTTCCGGTTCAATTTGGAATGTTTGTTTGTATCCAGTGGTAAAATTTACACACTTTTTCCTCTCCTGTTACTCAATATATCTTAGTAGCAGCTCTAGGAATATAGCAAAACAAGCAGCTGTGGTTACTATTCAATAATGATCCATTTCAAACTAAGTATTACATGATACTGCAAAAACAGAAACAAAAAAGATTACCCCCCCAAAATGTCAACCAAATCCCAGATTTTCTAGCATGAGCTAACACAACCAGTGTACATAATATCTCATGAAGCAACATTTTAGTTACACTAATTTTACATTAGAAAAAACAGTGGAAGTATTTTTTTCTTCCTTTGTGCATGTCAGTTGCTTCATACTGGAAGTTGTTACAAATAATAAATATTGAAATGGATTATGTTTGTCCAGGACAATGTAGTAAAATATACCTTGCAATGTTCAGAAACAGAAAAAAAAGGGGTGTTTTATAATTACAGATGGAAAAAAAATCTACCTTTTCATTGCCTTAAATATAAACTAGCTGAATAAAGCCTGGGTAATTGACAGTGTAATTGCATTTTTTATGATGTAATTTGTAATGAGTGGCAGACATGGCTGATCACTTGGATGTTTTATTAATTTTCATCATAAAATCAAATTTTTAAAATTTGTTCATCTGCAGTGAGCCATTTGAGCTTGACTTACTTGCCTTGGAATGATGAAACAGTAGTATGTCTTGAGCTCAGTAAATCTAAGCTTGTATTTATGTCTGTCTTTGACAATTGGATTATTTCACTTTCTTGACAAATGTTAATATAATTCAGTTCTGTATCACAATTTCCACGTTCTTTTGAATATGGACTGCGTGATTTTTTACTTACACCTATAGAGTCTATTAGACCACAGTTTAAAAGCATGTTGTCTTTTTTAAGAAAAGATATCTTCAGAGTGTCAAATAAAATAGTATTTATCTTTTTGTCTTTTTTGTCATATTCTGATTCTTCTCCAGTGCATAACAACTCAGCATCAACAGACAATGTTGTATTAGTTCCCTTCTTCAGAACTAACGTGCTGCTAGTACGAGACTTGTGACAAGTGGCATCATTATTCAGTTGAGCAAGACTCTTAAAAGTAACAGCATCTTCATCTTTTGAGTTCTGTTCATCCTGTGCAAGTACAGTATTGCTGGAATAGTTCTCATAAGGTTCATACACTTCATATATCTCTTCATTTCCAGACTGACTGTCCAGCTTTGCAAAGGCGCGCTGTGATTCAGTGCAAATAGCATGGCTTAATGCTGTCTTTGGGGTAGACAAAGCTGAGAGAGTTGTTTTCTGTGTACAAATATTTTGATGTGAAAAAGTGGCATAATTATTATTGTTGTTGTTATTCAAGCTGCATTCTTTGTGATTCTTTTGTACTGTTACGTCGTCAATGTTAGTAACCTGTACAACTTCTGAATTATCAGTTTCGTTAATTTGTTTCTCTTGCTTCTTCCCAGTACTATCCTCAATTACATTATCACCCTCATTAATATCCTTTCCTCTTTGCTCCCTATTCTCTGGTGCTTCTAGTTTATTTTTCTTATCTTGCACATTCCCAGCTTCCTCTTCCTTTCCCTTATTGCCTGTTTCATTTTTCTTTGCTTTATAGGTATTTGTACCTTCTTTTTCAGACAGAGAGCAAAAGGATAAGTGTTGACTTTGTTGTGAATTTGTGTTGTTTTTATTTTGCTCCATCACAATGTGATTTCTCTGAGATTCTGTTTTGTTGCTCAGAGGTTTATTTGTATGTAAACTAGAATCTTCTTGAGCAAAACCTTCTGGGGGCCACTTTGACTTATTTAGTTTACCTGATTCTTCAATAGAAAATGTTTTCTTAGATGTTGCATCATCTGTTGAAGGAGGCCATGTCATTTTTAATTTGCCTCTTTCTGTGGATTTTTTCAAATTAGTATCCGAAATATCAGGATAAGCACCTTCAGTACCTGAGTACAAGTCTTTATCAGCTCCTGTAATTGGTTTAGGATCAACAGGTACACTATTAATGGGATTTGTTTCTTCAGCTTGAGTACTGTTAATTGAACTAAATTGATCTTTAGAATTCCATAATTCCTTATGCTGTTTGTGTCCAAAACCTTCATCATAATTTCCTTTTGATTTGAAAAGTTGCTTAAAATGAGGTTTACAATATATGTTTCCATGGAGAGATGCATAATTTCCCAAGCTGCCGAGTGAAAGAAGATTTGTTTTATGCTTTTACATATCATAAATTACCATACACCTCCCCCTTCCCCCCCCAACAAAGTATCTGAAATCTTTACTTGTAAATTCCCATACAATTTCAAAGTTAAAATCAAGAAGAGTCATGCTTGTTGGTTTAAGAAAGAATGTAAACTCATTTGGTTGTTGCACAGAATAAGCTTCAAATAGAAATGTGCCATGGGGTTTCGGGCTTTTTCTTCATCTTTTTGAAGTCCAAATCCTCAGTTTTTCTACAAAGTAGCAGCAGAGTTTCATCTTTGTGCAAATTATAGAAATTTATATTTGATTCTATTTGGATTCTCCTCCCAAATGAAGTGAAGGAAATGTGTGTAACTAACCCAGAGTGTGTTAAAATCAAAATTTTTGGTCTTTACAGTCAGATATTGCAATAAAACCTACATTTTATATTAACGTTACAGAGTGATTTGCTAATGCAGAGAACCATCATAATTCATTTTATGAATGAGGAAAATTAGGAGAAAATTTGGTGTGTTTCAGATGTTCTAAATTCTACCTGGATTCCTGTGTCTACTGCCTCTGTTTCGTGCTGTCCTGAAGGTCTGTAACAGTCAGTGGGAAGTAATATGGGGAAGAATTTGAAAGGTACTGGGATGGAGCAGTTCTATAAGGAATTTAAAGGACTTGATACAAGTCACAGTGCAGATGTTAGGAGCAGAGAAGAAAAGGAGAACTCAGGACACCACCCTGTCAACTCAGCATCCTACAGGCTGAATAACCCTACAGTTGAAAATAAGTTCACCATCTGTATTTATACTCAAAAACAGGGTTGTGTGAGTGAACATGCAGTTACTTCTTACCTTAATTGACTGCCACAGTGGTGACATCGGAAACATGATTTATGAAAATTCTGCTTATCAGCAACTAGACATTCCATGGGGTAAACTCTCTGTTGACAGAGTTTGCATGTTTCATTTTCCTGAATCTGCAGTTTCTACAACCACATATTAAAAGGTTACAAATTAGTCTAAGCCAAATGTTATGGTTTGATTTCAACAGTATCAGTCCATATATTTTGTTAGAACATTTTCCATTTTCTGTTAACTAGTATCTCAGCTGTTGATTATACGGCTTCTTTTTTGTTCAACTAACAGTAATACTTGGAAAGTTAAAAACTACTTACCTTTCCCTGTGCAGGAATCCATGCATTTGAAAGGACTATTCACTTCACCAGGTACAATATCTTCCATTTACTTGTAATAACTAATTATTTTGTGAAATGTGGTAGATGGTTTTCTAGTATAAGTGGAATCGTGTATAATGTATGTATGATCTTTAAATGTACAATGTGATTTAAAGATCAATAAGTAGGGATGGGTGTTTGAAATTCTGATGAGGAATTTTTGCTTAGCCATGCCAGTTGCAGAGTAGGGGTTACCCCTTTTGTGGTAACCTCCAGACTGTGTACTCATATGGTCCAATATGCTGTGGACATAATTATTTGTGACTTTTACAATTTAAGTTGTCAGATGATATTTTTTTCACTTGAATTTTTATGCTAAAATAGCTATGCTTATATTAACAACTTTATAAAATATTTTTCTTCTGTGAAGCATATTTAATTAAAGAGAAAACTATTTCTCTATAAAGTACAAAACATGAATTGAAAGTTTCATGCCAGTAAGGGGAAGAAGAATGGTGTTGGGCTTGGAAAAATGCCTACTGCTTCTCTGTCTTGGTCTCTGAATTGCTATGAAAATTTTATTAGCAGACAAATAAAAAGGGTGGACCAAATAATTGCAGTGTGACTATATCTGCACTGATGATAGTAATGCCTCTTGACATCAGCAGAAAATTTGACCCCTTTCAGCATTCTGTCTGTTGGTTTGCCTGCTGGTGTTGATTTTATAACAGTTCACCAATCAAGACTAAAAGTGCCGTAGATTTCATAGCTTCAGCTTTAGTTGCCATGTCTGTCTAGTGTCTAATGATGGCTGTGAAAAATGCTGTAAATTAAATGTTTAAGATAATGTAGAACTTGCAAACAGAATAAACCACCAGTAAAACCCAAAAATCTCCCATAGAACTGTTGGTCATGAATTATAAGGTCTCAAATGTAGACTCTGCTTAGATGCCAAGGAGGATGAGAGAGAGGCCTGGCAGGCATAAATTCAGTGTTCCAGACATGCCTCCCACTCCCGATGCACAGAGCTTGTGAGCCAAGCACCAGGACTCAGCTGGGTATTCTTAGATACACAAGTATTCTGCATGTAGAGAGGGAGGAGAGGAAGGAGATAAGGTAATTAGGAGGGGGAAAAGTGGTGACATGTATCCTGCAAAACTGTCTCATGGAATTTTTACTTCGCTTAGTTGGATAATTGATAGTGAATGTTGTGCCTCCAAAGGCGAGTCGAGAGAAGAGGATAGCAAAGAGGGAATTAAAGGGAAATTTATCCCAAAACAAGTTCCAGGACTGAACTGTGAGGCAGCATTCATCTCCTTGAAGGTGTATGGTGTGCAGTGTGTCAGTGGCAGGGTTTGGTGGCGGGGCAGGCAGGCTCTGTGAGGAGCGCCAGGGCCGGCCCGGGCTGGGCACAGCAGCTCCGATGCCGTGCACGGCGAGGTTGCTCAGCCACACACCTCGTGTCTCTGGGGCAGTGTGTTCAGAGAGGGCAAAACGCTGCACGTGCAGCCAGGACTGAGCGACAAAAGTGTCAGAAATAGCCCTGTGAACACCAAGGTCAGAGAAGAACAAGGGGAGGAGATGCTGCAACGGAGATTGCCCTACCGGCGGTGGAGACCAGGGGAGCAGGTCTGCAGCCTGGGGAGAGGACCACGCAGGAGCAGTCATCCACACTACAGCCTCTGGGGAACACCACAGTGGGGCAGGTGGGTATTCCCAGAAGGAGCTGTGGCACATGGAGAGCCCCTGCCGAAGTGGGGGAAAGGTGTGAGAAGGAAGGAGCAGCCGAGAGGAGCTGCTAGGGACTAACCCCAGCCCTCCATTCCCCATCCCCTCTGTGCCATTGGGGGTGGGAGGGGGGGTGAGGAAGAGGCAGGAGTAAAGCTGAGACTGTGAAAAAGAGGCCGGAGGGGAGGTGTTGTAGTGTTTGTTTCTCGCAATATAAATCTGTCGTAATTGGTGATTATTTTTTCCCATGGCTGTGGAAGTAATTGGTAAGTGTCCTTATGTTGTTCCCTGTCTTTATCTTGTCCCATGAGCTTCTTCATCCTATTTTTACTCTATAGCTTGTTGAGAAGGGGGAGTGGGACAGTTGCTGGAGGAGGCAGGTCAACCCACCACATGTGAATGGTCCTACAGGATCAGTGAGGAAAAGGCTGGTCTGCAATTTGAGGTCATCAATATTTACCAGATAGAAAGAGATTGAAAACAAAATCCAGAGGTTTGACTTTTAGAGACCTCTCTATTCTACTGCAACTGGGTGTTTCTACTCACTTTAAACATACTTGGTTTTTCTGGAACTGGGCTGCAGTTATTTTCTTCATAGCAGCCAATGCGATGCTGTTTTGAATTTGGGCTCAAGTGCTGCTAACGTACAATGTTTTAGCTATTGCTGAACAGTAGTTGCCCGGTGTCAGTCCCTTCTTCCTCCCACTCTGCCCACGCGCCCAGTCCCATGCAGGTTGACTAGGGATGTGCAAGAAGTTGAAAGAGCACATAACCAAGTGAACTGACCCAGTTGGCCAGAGGGATATTCCATAGCATATGGCATCATGCTTAGCTATAGAAACTGAGGGAGGGAAAGGAGGCGGATGAGGGACATTGAGAGTGTTTGTCTTTCCAAGTCTCAGTTGTGCATGCTGGGGCTTTGCTTCCCAGGAGGTGACTAAACATCAATTCCTTCTTTTGCTTTGCTCATGCCCCAGCTTTGCATTCTCTATTGACCTGTCTCTTCCTCTGCCAACAGGCTCCCTGGCTTTTGGTCTTCTGATTCTCCGAGCCCACTGTGGGCAGTGGCTGAGTGGGTGTGGACTTTACTGTCAGTAAGAGCCAACCCACCACATGAAGTATTTTGTTGGACCACCACTAGGCTGTGCCTCATTTTACAGGTTCACAACCTACCCATGTTTAGTTGTGCTCCTAGTGTGATTAGAGGTAGCCCCCTCTCTTGGTGCAGTGCTGGGAATCCCAAAGCAGAGCTCTCTGTTCAGGAGTTATGCTGTACAGGAGTGTTTAACTCTGTTCTGCCGTTTCCTCTGCTGTTCAAGCGTAAGCATTCAGTTCATGTATCAAATGGCTAAAGCTATGGCAACATCTGGTCTTCCTGCAGGATGCCATCCATATTTGGTGTCCAAAATAGATGCAAAAAAGGAGGACACTGATGTTCATCTTTCAGTAGCCTATGGAATGTTTTCTACATTTCAGTTGCATAACTTTACAATCTAAGTGCAATTCTAATACAGTTTTTAAGTAAAACATGCACCGTGAGAAAGAAGTCATGCCTGATTTTCCTTGCTTACTTCATATTCAATTTCATATATTCACATTGTATAGTTAAAAATTATGTTCAGTATGAAATAAATAATGGGCTTCAGCTCTTTGAAGGGTGCAGTGAGTGGCTTCACTCCTTAGTGATGTGAAACCAGGACGCTGACATCTCATTTCATTGCCTAAATTCAGACTAGAGCTTTATGAACTGGTTAAATCACCCAGCAGGAAGTAGAAGTTTGGGTTTTTAAAAAAATTTATAGTAATTGTAAAAAATTCCAGTAATTTTACTCAAATAGAAAACCCACTGAAACACAGTTCATTTTATCTAAAGTCACATCTTGTATTTTACTAAACTAAAAATGGATTTGCACAAAACATGAGCATTATTTTGTCTCTAAAGCTGTTTTATACAGACAACATTTCACCTCAGTTTAGAGGATGTTGCATTAATTTTAAACATGAAAAGCCAGGTGCATTCCATGCACATTTTCTAGCATGTTAATGTAGTTCAAATACAACAGTAATGCTATTTTAATTGTAATATCTATTTTTAGTATCTCTTACTTTTTTGCTGCATGTAATTCTTCAGGGTTGATCTCTTAGTGTTAATGCTAAATTTCTGCATCTTCAGCTTCTCAGTCTCCTGGACTTCATGGAAATGTATCTCTTGTAATTCCTACATCTTAATTTTGTACTACTTGGGTATCATTGCCATCCAATTCAGAATCAGAAACTGTGCTTTGCTCTAGTGTTACAAGAGCTGCTGCATCTCTGTGGGACCTTGATGTTGTTTGTCTGATTTTTGTAATGGATATTTCAGCTGAACTTAATTCCTTTGGATCCTCTGTGTACCAAGGCTGTATTTCAGCTTTTTTGCCATGTGTGTAGTGCTGCTTATGTTTTCCTCCACTGAGATTACACATAGGAGTTTTATTTTCACAGGTAAAAGCTGCATTCATCTGTGTTATTGTGTAATGCCTGTTTTCAGTGTCTTATGCATAGACAGCTTCCTTCTCCTGTCTTTGAAGCTCTCTGGTAACACACAATGGCTGAGGTTCAAAATACATTATACTTCTCTTCACTCTTCTGTGAAGAGCTCAGCTTCTCTTTTAGCTCAGGCCTCATCTGCAACAAGTTAAGGGAAATAACTGGGCCGAGCTGCTCAAGTTTATCCAAGTTCTGTTTCCAGCATGTACCTCAGAGTCTTTACAGCACCAGCAGAAACTTCTTAGATGTGTTTCAGCTGATGCTTATTCCTCACCAGGGTGTTTTTTATTCATATAGTTCAGTGGCTGCATTTCAAACATCCACCTGCCTGCACCAACACCTCCTCTGCGTAATGCAAGGACATATAAGTAACTGCAGAGGTAGAAGTTCCATCCTGTTTTTCCCTTGCTGTAGAAATTTTCTCTGGTCTGCTAAGTTATAGCAGTAGCAGATGAACTGTTGAAGTCAATGTGATTTCCTGGTACGTATTTTCCATCTTTAGGGGACGAAAGTGTTGGGTTGTCTGTGGTTTGTGGTTGTCTTTTTCCATTCTTTTTTTTTTCCTCCTTTTTCTTAAGCATAGTTATATGAAAAACTGTTTTTCTATTCTGCACAAAAGCTAGTTCTGCAAGCATCCAAGCAACAAGATTATAATAAGATCTGGAAAGACACAATCTATCAGCTATTGCTCAAAATGCATAAAACCAATCTTTAGAGCTAAGAGCTGTGATATTTGCACCATAGAAGATATGTGAAAAGAAATGTGGAATTCATGCAAAATGATGATTGAGCAATCGTGGAGATTTTGCTGCCACAAATGCAGACTTTGCTCTATAAGCAAAACAAACAGTAGCTGTAGCTTATGCTCACTTTCATTTCTTTAGAAAGTGGTATTTTCCAGGCTTCTGAGAGTCTGTGGTGACAAATTATACATACTTCCAGATTCAAAAAGGAAAACAAGGAAACAGGAGACTATTCAGCAGAGGAGGAGAAAATGCAGAGGTTTTTATCTTGAATTGTTTTTGTCACATACTGTAAGTACTTATTGAGCTTTCTAATATATTTTGTGTAACATTATGTACACTTAATTCCTGAAGTCCATATATTCCCGCCACTTCCATAGGTTACATTTTTAATCATCATTATTCAAAATAGAAAATCAGACAGCATGACAGACCAATGTCTTAATTTCTAATTTACATAAGGAAAGATCGCTCTTATTAAAAATACAGACCTTTACTTCTTTAGGAGATACTGTGATCTCTCTGTCAGAGTGACCAGCCTTTTCCTGAGCTGCCTTCTCAATCTGCTGTTTTAAAATCTGTGTTACCGTCTTTGGGAGCTCTTCATTCTGAGCTGAACTGATTACTGCAATGGGAAGAATAAAGACATTGGTTTTCCTCCAACCTGCATTTTACAAAATTGACTTTATCAGTGAATTATAAAACATTAACTTGGAAAAATTGTGTTTAGTCTTGTAGAAATCTAGAGTCACTTGATCAGTACATAAATCCACAGAGAAAATGACAGAGTAATTCTTAAGGGACAGTATATAAACTACTGTTTTGCCATACCTGAGTGGTGTGGCAGGGCCAAAGGGTGACTGAGGTTTGTGGGAGAATGGAATTCTTGTTCAAGGGCTAAACTGCAGCAGCAGCAGTTTCTTAACGCTGTCATCATATTCTGCAGGGTTGTTCAGTTCAGCTACAAACGGAACCTTACCCATCCACAGCTTTGCACATACGTGGACTAGCGTTGGCCTGTATTTTCAGACAAGTTGTCGGGTCCCTCATTCTATCAAGCAACTCAGACCATATTTAAAACCACATCCTTATGCAAACATAATCTCTTCATGCTGAATTCTGAACTCACTTCTTAAGTCTTATTGAAGTTAAGGAATGTGCATTGCTGAGAATTCGGAGCAGTGTGTGTTTTCGTGTTTATATGCTAAGAACAGTTGATTTGTGGGAGTAAAGACATTTGCCATTGCTCATTTGTGAGCCTTTATTTTCATGCTACTTCTTACCTGTGTCATGCTGAGTGAACGTAGAAGCCATTTTCATTTCATGAGTAACTTGCTCATGAGGAGAAACCTGTGCACAAAATTTTCTTTAGTCATGATCTAGTGCCATGCATAAGAATTCTACATATTTCTGAAACCATATTTAAAATACTTCATCGATGAAAAATATGAATGTAGATCTATAAATTATCATGATAAAACAATCATATGTTAAAAACACTTAGTGAAACACCTTTAAAATTATTATGCACTGACTAATGAGATAAGCTCTCAGCAGAAAATCCAGATCTTGCTGTACCAAGAAGTAAAGGACGAATAAGCAAAGCAGGTATGTATCAGTATCAGTGTAATTGTCCAAGGAGATGATTATTAAATGATATAGTTACCTCTTGTGCTTGAGAGGCTTCTGTTTGGCTTTCTTTAGTGGTCATTTCATTGTACTCAGCTTCCCTGGTGCTACTTGATACTGTGTGGTGCCTGCTACTTGATGTTTCCTCGAGACAAACCAAAAAAATTCACATTAACAGCTAATAATAAATCAGATTTGGTTTTTTTTTGCCCGAAGGACTGTCAGAAATTAATTCTAATGTAAATGGTGTAACTAGAGCAGCCATTTTACAACAGAGTGCCATTGTTATTATCTTTGATATTTATTGCTATCAACATTGGAACAGGCTTTTTTATAACACAGAAGATGTCAAGTCTTTGTTACTGCAGCAAGATGCTGGCCAGCAGATAGGGCAAGCTGCATGAAAAGATAGAATGCATAGTTGGACCGGGACGAGGCAGAGGTGAAAGGGAGGACTTGTTCTGCCTTTATGTGCTGTGCCTCCAACTTGTTGCCTGGCAGTGGACTGAACACTAATGTAACTTATAAAAAGGAAATGTAATATGTCTGTATGAGGTGATGACTCCCTGCATATGCTTTATAAAGTTCTTCCAATGCAAAAATCATGCTGAATAGCAATTGTGAAAAATATGACCTATAGAGTAACCAAAAGATCCTATGAAATACACAGGGTAGCACTGCAAGTACAAGCCTGACAACTGCGGTGTAATAAACAGAGTGTATCTTCAGGAGTTTAAAGCACTGTCCAAGATGTCCATGTAAACTGATTTCTGAGTCTGTCTGTGTTTGGTTTGGCTCCAGATTCTGACAGTGATTTGTTTTCTTATTTGAAGCCTGCCATGGAACTTGTGTTACATCATGATCAATGTCCATGGGGTACTTTGTGACTTGGTGATTAGAAGAAATAAAGCTGAAAGATTGATATTATTAAGGCAGCAGTCCTGTGCTTCCTCTCCCATGCACACAGAGTCATCTAACAAGTAATTTCACTCATGTCAAATTATATTTTCTTCTTCCTTTGTTAGAAGGAAGCTTGTCTATTAGTTTCTACTGATGATAAGCTTTCAAATAAAAGGAGCTTCTTGTCCTCCCAGCAAGGGTTTTCAAAGTGTTCAATGTAACTTGAATGGAGGCAGTACTGTGTTTCTGAGATGCTGCTGTACAGCTAGTGCAACATAGAGCTGAATGCTTTCTGCATCTCAAGTCTTGACTGCTACTTGAAATTCAGTTAATTGTGGGACGAGAAGTTAGTTCTTTCTCTTAGTCATGCCACGACAAGGCATGTATTTATGGTATTTAATCCACCTTCAAACAAAGGAATGCTTACACTGCTTGCATCTCCATTAATACTTCTGCTGAATCAATATAGGGGTCATCTACTGCCTGGCCTGTAATTTCTGCCATGCAGTAGGCAGCAAGGGTTCTTAGATCTATGCCAGAGAAACAGTGAGTATCCCCTCCATGGGCTTTAGGAATTCTTTCCACCTATGTGCTGCCAAATCCTATTTCAGCTATGAGATGAATTAAAATTGTACAAATACAAGGTAGACTAAATTTTCTTATTGCTGGACCAGTAAATGATTTAGTGCATTACCAGTATCAAAATCAATCCTTTCTGAACTGTCAGAGCGCATTGAGGCTTGAGGAGAGCAGCTCACAGTGTGTCCTGCTTTTACAGGATGTCCTTTTTTACACTTGCAGGTTCTGTATACATAACAGTTGTGAGGGAGCTGCACGACATATGAGGAGATGTAGAGGTAACAACATACCAGCTTGAAAAGAGGCAGTTCAAAAAGAATGAAGTGCAAATTTTCCCATCTCTTCTCTGTTTAATGACTGTGTAGGTGTATGTCTAATATGCCTTTTCATTCTATATGGATATGCTTTTTAATATATTTATGCATATATATACTTTGTTCATTTAAGATCTGCTTTTCTGTTCTAATGTGCATGTTTTAGATATGTAATTCAAGCCCTCATTACTGGAAAAGCTCATTCATGAGACATGAAATATGTTCAAAATAGTCATTATGTGTCCTTTGAATGCTGTGGGATATTAAAAAGAAATATAATTAGACTTAATGTAGTCAGGAAGCAAATCTAATCTGAATGTCACTAGTGCTTTATTGCTGTAACTTTGGTACTGCTTATAAAGTAGTTGCCATATTGCAAAAGACCATAATAATTTAATGCTATAGCTGTGGCCATCTAAAATGCAGCCCAAATATTATGAGCCAGATTTTGATGATATAATTACACAGCCTTGCTCTGGGTGTGCTGGGAGGAAGAGAGGCCTGGAGGATCTCTTATTTTGTGTGTCAGTCAAAATGGCCAATTGAAATTCCAGTAACAGGGTGTTAAATGCTGCTTGTTCATTACTCCAAACAAGTGGAGAGTTAGACCTGTGGTTTCATTCCTCCTCTATAACTGCCGACTGTTGGATTTAGGATTACTGTAGGCAGGATTAATTTAGTCTACCCCATTATAGTTTGTGGCATGTTTGTAGATCCATGGACTTTGTAGTAGATTTTATAAAATTGGTCAATTACATTTTGTTTATGGCATATCATGAGTAAGCTTCAGAAAACACTGCCAGCTGGATGATTGTTGGCATGCTGTTCACTCATTAATGGTTTCTTGCATTTTTTAAATTTTCTTTCAAACTTTATCCTCCAGTCTCTCACATTTGTTTTCTGTCACCCTTTGTGTGGGCTGCTGACCTTCCCATGCATATCTGTATGGTGCTTAACACAGAGGACTATAGTGTACTGTTGTGTCTCTGGGTACTAAGTCATTCTAACCTAGACAATGCTATTTAAAAATAAACATTTAAGTCTGAGAGTAAGTATAAGTTTGTTAGAGGAGTGGGGTTTTTATACTGTACTGCAATAATTTAATATTTGAATTATCAGTAATTGTTCTGTGTAATTTAGACCAAAGTTTGCTTGTTTTGTGTTGATATTTTTACAGTTTTCTTCTGTTCTAATGACAAACAAAACATACATTCTCTTTCAAAAATAGAATTGTTTTTCAGCTCAGAATACGTACACTACATTATATGTATACATGCATAAAACATGTATACAGTTCTCCATCTATATAAGTATGTATTTCAAGGGGATCAAATGGCTCAGAGGTTCATCCAAGCACAAGAAAGACTTTTGCTGTTTCACAATTGATGCATAATGTGTTTAGTTGAACTGTACATTATGGTCAACATATAATCTCTCAGAAGTTGGCTAATGTAATATTGTTTATGTACTGGCAAATTTAGAACTTTCTGTTCAAAATGAACAGTATCTACAAACTTGTGAACATCAGTGAAAGTAAAATGTGAGCCTGCATCTTCAGTTACAAAGTCAGTGACAATGTAATGACAGGTGGCGTGGATCGTCATTTCTTCCTCAAAGCAATGCTTTTTTACCTATTTATGTTCTTAGCACAGTCTCACTACACATCAGCATTGTAAGAGTCTTGCAGAGATTTCTTATAAGAGCTTCATTTATCTGCACTTCATTCCTATGATTTGTCAGCCTTGCTTATTTGTATGTATATACTTAGAGTGTCTTGGGCACTATATGAAAGATTTTCATAAAAATGTAAGGTTTTCACCGTTCACTGACATTGTCCCATTATTCAGTCTTATTCTCTGCAATTGCTAGAAAATTGTCAATTGCTAAAGTAGCCATCTTAGAAAATTCCTCTGGAACGACCTTCAGTGAAGGAGGGGTAGCTGTGCCCATGTTAGTTCTGACACTCTGTACTTTATGATTGAGTGAATATCATGGTTTCTCAGTATTTCACTCCTTTGCTGTGTTGGAGGTTCAGCTCACTTGCCAGCCATGGCTCATTTCTGACACTGAGGCTGTGCCTGAGCAGTCAGGTAGCTGAGCTGGGGTAGCAAAGAACTCCAGGCTGGCACCTGCACAGGTGTAACACCAAAGCTCATGGCCTCTTCTCATCTTGGTGGCTGATGCTAGAATGTGCTCATGGTGCCAGAACACAGACCAAGCCTCTGATCAGACTCTGGTTGAGTTTATGAGCACAGGGCAAGTCTGTGATCAGTTTTCACTGCTGCTCACCATTTTGGACACGATTTTATGGAGCTTTATGTGGCACCTATTACGAGGAAGCAATCTCTAGAACAGTGTGGAGAGCAAAGAGTGATGGCTGCTGCCTGAGAAAAACAGGAAGATAAATAGTTATTATTTGCATATTTGATGACAATATTTTGAATGAAAAGTCATGAACTCCTTATACAATAATTGTCTGTGTAGTAGAATGTTCAGCTATTCAGATTACTGTTTCAAAATTTAGTTGTGTCCTTATTTTATCTTGAATTAATAGTTTGAACTTACCCAGATCTGGAGATCTGTCTTCAAACTATGTGTTTTCTCTGTTTTGCCCCAGGATGGATTCAGTGACCTTGAATAATCTTTCAACTACTTAAGTGTATAATCCCATTTTCCATGAAAGTGCAGTTATGTTACATAGAAATGGGATTTTATGGTCTTGCAGTAAGTTATTTAACCTAAATTTAAAAATGGTTCTGTATGGTCTGAGTGATTTTATTTTTCAGTGTATGTGGCTATTTCTGCTCATGATCTGAAAAAACCTTCTCTACTAGCCACAGAGGAAAAACACATGAATAAGTATGCTTTGAGGTCACATCTTGACTGAAGAAATGGGACCATTAGAGTGGCTTTGTGGAGAAAGAGATGTCCTGGGAAAATGCATATACACATCACAGAAATGAAATTATTGGGTTCTGAGTAAGAAAAAAGTCACATAATTTCTGTACAGGGTTCTGCATTCCTTCACCCAGAAAACTGGCAGGTAGAGTGGGCCAAGTCATCAGAAAAGTATGTGCATAACACTTCCTATTACCACAGATTATTATGCACCCATGTGAGTATGTCCCACCATGGCATTTTTCTGCTTACTTAAAGATGCATTAATACTCCTGCAGCAAACTGATTTTTTCCCTAAAAGCTGCAGTTTTGCTTGTTGTCTGCTCAAATTGTTGATATAGGTATTAATATATAAGAAATGAGAGATGACTGGTAGATATGATACCAATTTAACATTAAACCTATGGCAAAATGTTATTGTGTCTTTTTCTACAAAGCTGGGAGTACAATATGGCTTAAAAATCTGGCCAAGAAGTGCAGGATGGTAAAGAAATTTACTGTTTTTCAGAGTGCACAGGACAGATTGTACAGTGTTTTGTTGCAGGGGATTTCACATAGCCCAAAATCGTTCTCTCCTACAACAATTTTTTGTGGTATAGCCTAATGAAGCAATGAAATGTAAAGGTCTTTTATCTGAAGTAACACTTAGCTGCTGCTTTCTTCTACTTTCATGTAATATCTGGATTTTTCTGTACAATTTTTGATCTGCGTAGGGAAATTTATTAGATTTAATTCAATGGAAGCAGGAAACTCCTTTTGAAAGACAATGACTTAACCTCAGGTGCAATAGATGCAAAATGTCACCATGACACATGATAATGTATAAATCACGGTCTTACAGGCAGGTGTCAGTATAAAATACTGCTATAGTAATAATCTGCTTTCCTCAATCTAAGTCTAGTTGAGTCTAGTCTGTAGTGAGTGTTCATCTGCATTAAAAATATATGAATCCCATGGTACATCTCAAATATAAAATTCTCTGACTATGAACATTAGAGAAATGTTGTCTTAGTCATAATGAAAAGTAAAGCAAGCAATCATATTTTTCCTCAGTTATCTAGGCAGGGCAGGGCAGACATAATTTGTTAACATTAAAATGCTGTTGTTACCTGTGGAGATCTATGCTGGTGCTGATACTGAACAAAGGTCTTTTTTGGAGACATCCTTTGCACTTTCTCAAATTGTTTCCTCACTGCTGCCAGGCCACCAGGCACAGTACAGAACTTGGTCTTCTGTGAATTCTAGAGTGATAAAATAAGACCAGTTGTTTTCTATTTGTGCTAAAAACATACTTCTGTGACCTATTTTTTTTTTTTTAACTAGTTAACAGCGGTATGCAGGAATGATTCAGACAATCATAAATACTGTTTTTGGCAAGTTCATAGACCACTGCACAAGAGCCATACTTGATGATTAAGACAACCTAAAGGTATGCTTGGTCTGAATCTTGAGCACCAAAAGATGTCTCATCTGCTTGATTGGCAGTAACAACCATTTTCCAGAAAAATCCTTCTCATGTTCCCTTTTCTACTTGTCTTTTCTGAACTCTGTGGCATTCAGAGTTGCCACCTGGTCCTCTCTGTGTTTCTAATGGGTGTTGTTGAAAAAGATGCAGAGAGCTTCAAGCAGGCCTTTGTGAGATGACCTGCCTTCCCCGACAGCATCAGTGAGGGTCACAAGAGGGGACCTACCCTCTGGCTTGCTGTTCTAGTTCTGTCCCTTATGTGATACTTTTTAGATGGTATTGGATGAAGCTTTCAGCATTTTAACTTATTAATCACTATGCAGACAAAAGGCCACCTAAAAATTAGGAATACATTTGTAATGAAGCTACTAAGTAAAGTTAGATTTGCTACTTATATATGAGTAAGTGGATCATAAAAAACCAAGTTTTTTTTTCCCTGTGATGAAGGCTGCATGATTATACATGTACATGGATATGTGAGTGTGGAAAGTAATTGTTTTAATCAATGAATATTTCAGGCACACCTTAACAGCCATTTGGATATATTTTGAGCAGGTAAATGCAGTTATGGGTCCTCTAATGAAATATATTAATTCCCTTTAATGGAACCAAATAAAAAGTTCCTTTTTTCAGGCAATCATCCATTTCAGCAAGAAATAGCAAGACATTTCTGAGTATAAATGCAGTCATTCCTATGTGCTCAACACAGGTTGAATCAGGCTTCATGTAGTTCTTTTCCTTGTGTGAGAGAGGGTACTAACATCAGCAAAGTTTCCAGTTGCTGGACTAGGGAATCGGGACCTTCTCAGACAGGGGAAATGCAGGAATCTGCTCCAAATACACACCAAGCAGTTGGGAAATAAGGAAGTCAGCAGGCAGGAATTTGATGGCTGGAAAACACCCGGACTCTGGTGGCTGTTTTCACTATGTGGTTTCTGGATTATCTAGGCACCCAGAAGGGCCCTTCAGGCAATGCAAACCCATTTGCCCAAGACCAAAGTGCAGGTAAGACTGGGAATCCTTCTACAGCTGTACATGCATATGGATGAAGATGATGTCTGGTGAGACCTGAATTGTAGTCCTTTTGCCAGGTATGGTCTCTGATTTACAAAAATGACTCCGGCCTACTTTACAGTGAGAAGAAGGTGTTCTTTCCGTGTGCTGAAAGTTTAGTGTAAACAAAGACCATTGGCATTCTCACATTAGAGCAAGCCCTCATAATGCTTTCCTTTCCTGTATACAAGGGATCTGAGCTGCAACTTCTGGCTGGGAATTTAAGATATGGTAAAACCACACTTTTTAACCCTTAGTGTTTCTGCAGAACTGAGGAAGATTTTCCTGGCTGAGATCTGAGGACACAGTTTTCAGATATTCCTGACTGATGATTCAATGTGTGCTGAGGAGGTCTATTTTACTAGTTTATAAATTCTGTTAACCAAATACGTTATGTGCTGTTTCGTATCAATATTTTAGAATTCGCAGTAAAGTACTTAATCCTATTGATAGACATGTAGAGAGAGACATAAAACAAAATTAAGAAATTTTTTTACTAACTACTCTTTTATATAATGCAGATTTTAAATAATTTTATTACAAAACAATACTTTTTCATACACCTTGTCTCACAGAGCAACTGTTTTAAAATGCAGCAATTTCAAATTCGTTAGTTCGAACAGCAAGAGGTCTAAACTTAATGTGCTTTTGAATTTGATTTTATTATTTAGTAATAATTTTAGTAATGCAGAAGCTGCTGGCTTAATCTGTCACAAGCCTATGGCCCTAATAAATGCAGCTCATGCAACAGTGAAAGGAAAACCCAGTCCTTCTAATGAGTTAAAGGGAATTGTCCAGATGACCAAAGTTTTATATCATGAAAAATCTCAGCAGAGAGAGACTGATGCATCAATATGTTTGCTAAGTAGGTTTGTTAATTTGGTTATTAATTTAATGTTAATTTAATATCTAATTTTCATCCCGATAATGGTCCAGCTTAGATAAATAAAGAATGCAGGATATGTCACAAAGCAAATGGAGAGGTAGGATGGTAAGAAACCATTGATATCTTACATGGGCAAAGGACACAGCAGCCTTGTACATAGCCATTCTTTCTTTAAAGGAGACAGTCTCCTGGAAATCCAGCAGTGTGTTATCAGCCCTGGGAGTGCTCTCTTTAGATAGTCCTCTTACAAGTTTGCGAGACTCCCCTGTAAGTACAAACAGACATGGTATTTTCTAAGAGGAAAATAGATACATTTTTTCCTAAATCTTGAAATAAAAGCAGTAGTAGGAAGAGGAAGTATCATCAATTTTTTAACAAGTTTATCTTATTTTCAATTTAAAGCTTAGAGAGTACAGAAAAATTTAAGTTAATGAAACTACTCAGAGTGGGGGAAACATCTTGGGTAAAAACAATAAGCTTTCTTAATGAAAGAAATAGTAAAATTTAAACAAGCATAGTATTATATTTGGATTATTTTATACTGTAAAACTCATTTTAAGTACTAAAAATAATCTATTATAGTTAGATATATTATTTTCTAATTAGCGTTAGACTTTATAGTATTAATTTGCTCACCAAATAAATACAGCCAGAGTCTGTTCTGGGTCTGTTGTAGATTTCAGTAGTTTACTGATCTTACATTAAGGGTATGTTTTAGTTGGTTTAGTATTATTAAAACCTTGTAGAAAATAATCTCCATTGCTAACTGCATTTTAACCTTGTTTCAAGGTGTGAAGAGGTTATAGACTTACCTAGAAGTATTTGCAATTCAGCTACAGTGCGTGTGGAGACAACAGCTCAGAGGACTCCTGAAAAAGCAGCTGAGTTACTAGCACTAGGAGGTTCTGCTGCCGCTTTCTGCATTCGAGTGTGTCAAAAGGATTCCATATACCCCCAAAAGTGCCTTAAATTTAGTGTAAAGTTATTTTTCCTTCTTTTAGACAAAGGGAAAAGGTATGTCATGATCATCTCTCCTGTCTGTGATGAGAGAAATGCAACAGGAAAAAGGGACTTTAAACATCTGTGTGTTCATCTGGCACAGAACATAGTGCCAGGGAAGGGGTATCCCACCAAACAGGGAAGATTGACAGACAGGCCTGGCCTCTCTGCTTGTTCCTTCTAAAAATGTTAAGCTGGCATAAGTGTTCAGGTTTCAGATATAGCAAGCAAATATAACAAGTAATTCTGATCTTCTGTAAAAATCAGATGCAGACATGCGTAGAAGAGTGATCTCAGTGTAAATATACTCAGTTTCTTAGTATTTTTACCTGACCCTACTCATAACTTACATAAGGATAGTTTTCTGTTATGCTTATCCCATGCAGTAATTTTGCATATTTCATGTTATCAAGATAGACAAAAGAATTGTACAGTTCAAGAAATAATAATAGCAGCAGTGAAAGAGTCAGTGAAGGTTGGCTGAAAGTAAAAGAAAGATTTTCAGGGAAAGCGATAATCAGAAGAGAAAGAAAACTGCTGTTTTTCAAGTCTGTGTGTTAAACCAAAGCTAACCAAAACCATGGAAAAATTGAAAGTACGCTTTGGCAACACAGAGGGATAGTCCACCACAGCCAAGAAGTGTCAGATCGTTTTTAAAGGCCGATTGAATTATGTAACAAACCAGAATGAAATTTATAAGCCATTGCTGTAATTCTTGAGAATGTTTAGGAGTTAAAAATCTTTCTTGGTATTTTGCTTCAACAAGGGATTTTTGGATTGTACATAATCATAGGCATGGGAATGGTTTCATTAAGTGCAATGGGAATACTCATGTGCATGAAGTTAGATGTGGTTTAATTCCTTGCTAATATCAGGCCAATGAATTTAATGGACTATTCTGTAAAAACATTTTAATAGGTATATACTATTAACCACCTGGGGAGTGAAGGTAATAGAAACTATTCTCTTGTTAGTTTTAAAAGCTTTAAACAGAAAACTTTTGTCTTGAGAAGCTAGTTGGTTTATAACATAATATGAAACTCTTTGTTGTGGTGTGAGAGATTATATGATCTAAACCTTTGCTCATTCATTTTCTTTTAAGCTTTGCTCATTCAAGAGAACTTGAAGGTGTAATGTATTCTGATTCTTTCAGAGATAAATGCATGTTTTAAAATGAACTAGTAAGAGCCTTATCAAGCTGAGCTATGTCATCAAAATCTGTTTGCCTTTGTCATATGGGACTTGTACGATAGTATCTATTCCAGAGAATTTAATTCTTTTATTAGTCATGAGTTACATTAATTCTATAAAGTAAATGAAGCTTGACAAATCATTTGTGCATAATAGAACTTGAGGATGGCTTTTTGCCATTCTTTTTCCCCAACAATATGCCTGCACAGCTATCCAGTATGGGCTTCCCCAGGTTTTCCGTGGTAGATTTAACACCAGTATGAGCATTGCCTGCATTGTTTTCCAGTAGAGACAACAGAAGTTGTTGGTACTCAGTCACAGAGCTTACAGTAAATTTTGTTCAATACCTCTTATAGGAAAATAAGATTTTGGCATAACTGGAACATTTAGGAAAAACTTCCCTAGCACTTCAGTGGTTTGAGGGTATTGTTCTTGCTGAAAAATTGAAGCAAGTCGGCATATATTGTTTATTGGTTATAAAAAACTCAAATCTCACGGTGATGGGAAAAATAATCTGTGGATCAGCATTATCTTATTTTTTTCAGGACCTGAGTATTTCTTCGAGTGTGGAGTTGCAGCTTTCAGTGCCTGATGTCAGCTATTAGAAGTTTAAGAGTTTTCACCAGTGGTTTCAAACTAAAATGAGTCTATAGGGAATTTACTTCTCATAAGACTGTCTGAATGCAAAATGGGATATTATGGTTCTCACAGGAACACAGAAAAACATTATCCCCCATGGGGCTGTCACATTTTTGGAAAAAGCTTAATGTGTAAGAAGTATGAATTGTTGGCTGTGCATTTTTGCATAAATCATATTCTTTGTTATTCCTGGTGGGTCAAAAAATGCTTCTGGAACATGCTGTGCCATATTTAGACTCAGAGGCAAAGTGGATGTGGAATGGAGGATTCTGTTTTCTTGTCAGAGAAGAAGAAAAAAGGCTTTGTACTAGAAATTTCTTGAAGGAGAAGGGGAAAACACCCCCAAAACAGTCCTTAAATCCAAAGATACCTGAAAAACTTCAGAAGATGCAGAGAAGAGGCACAAAAAATACTGCCACAGACAGAACTATAGCTCTGTCTAGTTAATGTTGGGTAGTTGTGGGGTGATATGGTCATAATTATCCTTCCAAGAAGAAATTAGCAGGTATTAAAGGTCTCTTTAATTTGGTGGGGGAAGAAAGGAAAATAGATACCCAATGGCTTCAAGTTAAACTTGATAAAAGAGCAGGTCTGAAGTTTGAACGATGATCTTAATAAACTTAGCAGCATTAACTAGACAAGGTCTTCTGCATTCAAATTTCCCTTTCTCTTTAAAATTCTAGAGTCTGAAATAGATAAATATGCAGTCTAAACATTTTCTTGTTAAAAAAAGTGTGGAATCAATAATTGTTTGATATAATGTAGAAGGCTTAGTAATTTAACTGGGAGACTGGACAAGTCTTCTAATTTTTTACCCAAAAATTACATTTTTGGGTAATCGGTTTTTGTGCATAAGGTCAAATCCTAGACACTCAGAAGCCAATAAGTGGTTTTCAGTCAATTTGATTATGCATATTCTTTCTCTGTTCAAACAAACCAAAGCACCCATGTAGCCACTTTTTGATATCATCAAGCAGTGGTCTCCAAAGCAGAATATGTACACCCCAGGGGCTGTGCAAGACAGTCCTTTGGGGTGCAGGAATCTAAGGGGGTTTTTGTGAATAAACACTTAATAAATATTATGTTTTTCATCCATCCTACTTTTACTTTTATTTTGGTGTGTTGCCTAAGGTTGTACTAGTAGAGTAGTACAAGTACATGATTTGTAAATAAATACACAAACATTGGGAAGGCAGACTCATAAATATTCTGATGGTAGAGGTGAGCATCAGAAAGGTTTGGAGACCATTGCCTTAAGGCAAGGTATCAGGTCACTGTGGTAATGCTAACCTTCAGAGCTGTTGCTATGGCCATTTTCTGATGACATCTTTTCAAAGATTGCTCTCCCTCTTTTCACACTAGACTCCTCCTGAGAAATGGCAGAATGGTTCCCAGGCTGGCTCTTCAATGGTGATGAAAGGGAATTTCTCTCACTTTCTGTTTCCTGTTGGGAGACATCGAGAACAGGATATGTGTTACAAGTTATTAAGAGGAAAGAGATGTGGGTTTTGGGGCAAAGGGAGTGTACAGGGAGCCAGTGAATTAAACACCAGTTGCTTTTTAAAATACTTTTTGTGCACAGAAAAGTTGACGGATGGAAATTTTATTAACTTCATTTAGCATTACGCAAGAATATATAAGAACAGCAATGTCTTGGAAATCAGATGTACATGGGCATTTGTACTTCAGAAATTTGATTTTCAATTCTGCTGTGCCTTACCAACTGAATTTAGGTTAGCGGGTCAATGTTCCATACATATAGTTCACACAATATCATTACCCTCTCATAATCATTCTGTGGCCTCAGCCCTTTGAGGCAAAATGGGTTAATTATTGCTAACCAAGGCTTTAATGTGCTGCAGTTTGTGGTTTAGGGTGTTTCTCCTTCCTTCCATGCAATGTGCTACTCGGTATGGAGTTGGACACAATGGCCGTAAAATCTCATCTACAGCTCTTATGTGAAGTAAATTACTGAAACTGCTGCAGTGGCAAAAAATAGACTTTTTTTTTGGCAAGGGAGTAACTTGAAAGGTTCACTGCATGTCCATGTCTGTCATCCTGAAAAAGAAGTGCAGTATCAAAAGAAAAAGAGACTAGGTCGTTGGTCTGGTGACAGCATAAATCCCTCCAGGAAGGTTTTGCAGCACTTATCTGCTAGAGCCCTAACATACTTAAATGGCATGGGTTTTCAAAATGTATGGGTTTCACTAGACTACTTCCTTTTTATTGTTTGCAGACAGTTTTATTATTGTATCCAAATTTCATGCTACCCTTGTATGTGATTTCACTGAAGTAACTTCTAACTGCTTTTAGACTCAGGTATCATGCATGGTTTGTACAAGAAGCTCCATGACACTCCCATGCTCTTTCCTCACTAGTCTGTTGATACTCTCAGGTTGTACCCCCCAGCCAGAAGTGACTTGGTGGCACAGTGCAAGTGAGACAAGCGCTGTGACCAGGCTGGGTGACAATACACAGCAGAAATGGTGACGGTTGCAGCACAGGCAGGAGAGAGACCCTGGCCAGAATGTGGGCGTGCTGAGAGGAACGACATGTGTGCCAGGGGTAGCAGAAGACAGCACACGGCTGAAAGGAATAGGGTATTTTGTGTGGGAAGGACTATGGCCTAAAAATGCTAATAATTTTGTATGCTTTTTCAGAGTTGGTTGTAAGTTACAATTACAGCCCAGAATTAATGATGGTATTTTGGTTTAAAAACACTTAAGAGCTGACCATTACTGTCTTATGGATGATCTTGTTTGTAGAAATGGCTCTGCAGAAGAGAAATGGAGGCTGGGGAGGGAGAGAAGAAATTGAAAGAAAATGCAGCTCTACATGTTGTTAAATCATGTTTGTCTCCTCCAGGTGCTGCAGGCAGCCAGTACCTGGTGTAAATGAGAACAGCCTCAGGATCATGCCCCAGCATTGTGTGTGTTTTCCCAAGGGAACACCAGAGAATCACTTTAATGATGTTCTAACTTCCAGAGTATTAGAGCAAAATAGAGAACTCAAAATGTACTGTGTTTTCAATTACCATTGGCATTGAGAATAAACTCATCTAGGTTGGGTTTAGTTGTTTTTTTGTGTTGTTGTTGTTTGTTTGTTTTTGTGTGGGTTTTTTTTTTGTCATTTCTATTACTTTTTTTTCTGTAGATACCAGTAATAGCTAAAAACTTCAGAATTTACTGTTTCTAGCTCTTATTCTTACAAACCAGGGACCAATATAAATTTGATTTGCATTTTTCTTAACTCTATGAATTTTATTAACTTGTAGCATGTTTGTATGATGTTTTTTCAAATGTACATCTTTGTGGTAGCAATTCCATTACCTATAAAATTTAAATAACTTAGTATTTTGCACATGAATTTTAATAAGAATTTAGGAAAAAATGGATCTTCTTGGACTATTTTTAATATGAATTACAGGAATTCATATGGCCTTACGGAAGAGGTTTTCATGTAAATTCTCTTATGGAGAGATTTCTAAGATGTGGGCTACTGTGGCAGAAAGTACTTTCAGTCTCAAGCTGCTCTAACCCCATTTTGCAAAGAGCATCCCTGTCTTAGTGGGTACTTGGGGGCGATGATTTTCTTGCACAGTGGCTCCAGCTGTAGGTCTAGATCTCAGATTTATTCCCAGGAAATGGTATTTCCTAATGTGAAGACGTTATTGAAAAGTGTTATGATTACCATAAACTCAAGTTAATCAGGATAAATTTAATTTGCATTCTTTTCTATTGGGGTATCTACACAGATAACCTAATGACAGTGAATGCCAAAGACATCTTCTTAATAGTAATGATAGGATTAACATTTGAAAAGGCACTGAGGTAGTGCAAGAGATGCTTAATTAGAGCCTAATACATGCAATTTTTGCAAAACTTGCCAAATGAAAAGTAAAACTTTTTTTTTCTTTTTGATTAATGCAGCATTCAGTTCATATCAAGCTTTTGTAACTATGTGTGTGGTCTTGGTGGGATTAGATATGTAACTGGGATATAAACTGTTCTGTTGAGCACTCTGTTAAAAGCATTTATACAATTTCATTTTTCTTGAATATTAATTTGTTGAAGTCTGTCCATACTCAGGTAACTTCCTGTCAATGTAATTACTTCAGTTTTATGTACTGCCTGTTATATTCTATTTTTGCATGTACTTCTCAGAAAAAGGTGATACAAGAAGCTATTTTTATGTTCTGATCTCATACTCTAGACATGATGAAAAGAAAAAAGCACTGAGTGCCAAATTTCAGGAAATATGCAATCATTACAGTTAGAAATGCCAACAGTAAAGATTCCAATTTCACTGGCCTACTGAGGGGCTATGCTTCATTTAGATAGCGAATTTTCCACTTGCTATCCAGTCCTTCACTAATCTAAAAGTCAGTAAGCCAGAACACATGAAGTTTTAAATAGAGGAAAACTATTTACCAAATTACTACTACCTTTTCTGCATACGTAGAACTACCTTGGATTGCAAGAAGAATTTGCATTCAGCATATAAAGTAGATTGTCAAATCTACTGTTAATGTTCAAAATATTTAATGATTTTAAAGGGACATTTAAAAATGTATTCAAAAGATGCCCTCATTCTGTGTGTAACTGCATTAGTTACACACGCTAGCTAAATGAAAACTGTCTACCTCCTAACTTTCATTTTATATGTGGTATCAACTAAAAGGATGCATGTGTAAGAAAGGACAAAGAGGGATAGAAGGAATAGGCCCAAAGAGAAAAGATAAAAGTATATGTTGAAAGGAAAATAATAAATCCATGATTGTATGAGGAGGTAGGAGATGAGTGGAGCAGTAAGGTAAGTGTTTACAAATCAAATCTGTTGCTTTAAACTTACATAAAATCTTGATCTGTTAATGCATTTTACTTGAGTTTTAATTTTAAGTTAGGATTGCTATTCAAATAATTGTTTCAATTGCAATTCAGGTTGCACTTTGCAGAATTGACTCCTAACATTTACTAACATTTACATTGCCTACAAAAAGTTGGCATCTCAAATTCTGATTCAAAACAAGAGACTGCTTTGCTGGAGAGTACACAGAAATTATTATAGGCTAATTCTTCTGCTGTGCGAGTTGATAATATCTGTAAATCCCTCAACCATAGTGAATTATTAAAAAAAAAAAACCAAAACCCACCAAAAAACCAAAAAACACAGTACAATCTTGTCCTATCTGGAAAAAACCTTTGGAAAGACCAGCATGAGACAAGCCTCTTTCTGATACATTTCTAATCTGTAATTAAAATTATGGTGAGAATCCATTCTGGTGCAGTGGGAGTGCATGGAATCATGTCTACCATCTACTGGAATCGTGATGGCATTATTAAGATTGATGACAGATCCCCTCAAGTGACTATTAGAGAGGGGTGCTAATAACACCTGCTACATAAACTCTCTGAAGCCAGTAAGAAAACTGTTGAGACAGAGCCATGGTTCTTGGTTGATGCTCTGAAATGCTCCATTTCACTGAGACAGAATTTCTCTGGAGGCTTTAAAAAGAATCCCTGCAGCAGCCTGGAATCTGCTCATTCATTTAATCTCCAGAGCTGATACAGAGATGCATATCCTTTTCAGCTGGAGACAGTTTTAAAAGAAGGCTATTTTTATTTGGAGGAAGGGTATAAAATAGCTGTACTGTGTACATGAAACAGAAGCCCTGAAAAGAGCTTGTGGCAACCTGATGAAACAAAAGATCTGTTTTCAGAACGGCAATCTTTGCTGGTTTGGGCTAGGATATAGTTAATTTTTTCTTCCACAATAGCTGGTATGTTTTGAATTTGTACTGTAAATAGCGTTGGGTAATGCGATGTTTCAGTTTTTGCTGAGGTCACGCACAGTTATACGCAGCCAATTGTATTATATTGATTTGAAGTGTTCTAGAACTTCTCACAGCATGATAATGAAGATTGCTCCTAAATAAGCAGCTGGACAATGGATTAAATAAGCAACTGGAGGACATACAGTAGGTACAGAAACTTCCCTGCCTAAACCAATCCTGTGCAGTGGTCCATATCTACTGGTATTTTTGGCAGTCAAAATAGTTGTGTGTTTTATAAGCACATAAAGAAACTGAGGCCACAGTCAAGTAATTTGACAGCTGTCAAACAAGTTTAAGCCTTTTTTAAGTGTTATGATACTACAGTGATTAACGTTATTTAAAGTAGGGCAGGTACAATATCTTTAAAAAACTAAGCAAGATAAAATTTATGAAGACTAAAAAATGTAAAAAAAACCCCAACTTGGTAGAAGTAAAACTGCAACATTTGAAAGCAAATTTAAATAAAATCACATCAAAATCAGAAAGAATTTATACTAAGTGTGTACTAGAAGTCTGTACAACTAACTAGCAGCACATTACCAGAAAAAGATGCAGAGTAACAGGTCTGGATCTGAGACAGATGTGTTTAATATGAAATATATTAGAAAAGACAGCAAAGAATACTATAGAGAGTACAGACAGCATAGCTTTCTGACCAGCATTTACAGACTACAATTTCCAGGCTTGATTCAAGTCATGGAAGCTATTTAGAAAGCAGTGTGATTAGCAACCAAGAATAATATCAGAGTTTTTTCTAGAATCATGACCTGGGGCAGCATAAAAGGCTTTCCACATAGGAGGCACAAATTGAGGTTTGAAAACCAGTGGAAATTAAACATAGTAGCTTTGCTCTATCTCCTCCTGCCTTTTAAAATGTACAAATATATACCAAACATTTCAATCAAATATGATAACTGGCACATTCTGCTTATGTAATTCCAAAGTAATTGGAAGAACTTCTATCACTATATTAAATAAAATTCACACCAACTCTTTTTAATAGAATTCTGCTATTTTTTAGTGCAATGAAGTTTTAAGTGTCCAAAATAAACTTATCTTCTTTGCATTGCAGTTATAAAAGGAATGCTGTTGCATATTAAATTCATGTGTTTATCCTTAAGTTTATCCTTTTTTTTTTTATTGTATTTATCCTAAAGAGCATATTTAGGGATGTAATTTCTTATCTCTGTGTTTTCACCTGTACAGTAGAAATTTAGCAGTCTTTATTTCATCAGTGCTACTGTTTGAATGTATGCAAGTATGAAGCAAACATTATTTTTGGGGGGTTTCATGAGAGCATGTGGGGCATCCAGCTTTTTGTTTGTTTCTTATAAATTCAGAGACAATATTTGCTTTTCTTTGCACATTCTTGCTGAAATTTACTTAGCTACAAAGGTCTATCAGTCTAGACCTCTCAACATTCTTAAAATATCTCGGTATGTGTCTCTGCCTTTCAGCAAAACAAAACAATGACTGTGAAAGTGGTGTTTTCTAACCTAATCCTTCTGTGCCTTGTATTGCTGCAGAAATTTACATTCTTTCTGTTGTCATTTTCCACAGTCAATAGCTATTTCATGATTTTTTAAATTATTTTAAATAGCTGCAGATTATTAGATGTATGTTGTGATGTGAAACAAAAACTAAAAAACAAAGCCGAGACAAAAGCAGAGTGGGGAAGCAAATGGTTTATAAAACGACCAGTACTTCTAGTTCTTGGTAGGCGCTCTGTTTTAGCTGCACATACACTCTTTCCTCAACCCTCCCCTTTGTTTCCTTCTGAAATGTTGCCTTGGTGCTAAGATTCGACAATTTCCTGTAATGCTGGTTCCCAGATTTCACTGATACCACTTTTTCAAGTGGACAGAAGTGCTTTCCTTCAGTCGTTCAAGCAACGAAGGCAGATCCCTCTGTTGTAGTAAAGAGCCAAAAGTAAAATGCACAGGCTTAAGTCTAGCTGCACTCTTTCCCTTAGTACAAGGTCCAAGGAATTGACACATTACCAAGACTTAAATGTATTTATTTCCATTAAACATACAATAACTGAAAAAAAATTAATATGTGGTGCATTGTCTGATGTTCCTTCCAAAATTACAGAAAGTAGTATATGTTCTAGTGCCCAGTATTTGTCATTTATTCAGGAATTATACAAGGCACCTTCAACATAATTTGCTTTGTACCTCACCAGAGAATTGCATCCTGGGAATTTTGGCGGTCAGAGCACTCATGAACTTAAAATTCCTTGTAAACCTTTTCTCAGTGAGCTAAATTAAGTTTTACCCCACTGCTTTTTTAAATTATTATTTTAATAGAATAGTGGTATAGGCTCTAGATAGCTACTATCTTCAGCAAGGGCTTTTAATCTAATATTCATTGCATGTTTTTAAATTAGGTTTTTTCCCCACAATATTACTGTCCATAAAAGCTAGTAAAATTATGGGTTATCAGCATTCCCTTTTTTAGGAAACAGCATTTTATTTGGTCAGATACTGGGCTGATGTTTGAAAATGAGAAATAAGAAAAAACGAAGCATATTCAACAATGGAAGATTAACAATGAGCCTATAAAGAGGGTATTATGTAAGAGCTGTAGCTGCAGGGAATTCAAGATGAGCTATTAATGATGGAGTTTCTGAGTCAATGGATATAATTAGGGAGAGTCTCAAATTTAGTATTACTATGGACCATTTTCATATCTGTAGTCCAGCAGTGATATTTAATATTTGTGACAGAATTTCATATAAACAGCTTTAAAGAAATACAGCGCAGAGCTTGAACACCCCTGGGTATACAGAGTTCACAGACTGCCTAATCGAGAGTAACATCTATTATTCCTAACTTGTAAATCAGGTGTTACAGTTGAAACATACCATCACACCATGACAGAAGAGGAAAAAGAAACAGTGGTCAAGTATGGCTGTGGTATTTTCTTTTAAATTTTTATTTCCCATTTTCTAAATGCCTCATACCAAGTTGCTTTAAATCTAGGCATCAAACATCTGGAAAGCATCTTCACAGCATGTTTTTGAAAGAGACAACAGAGCAAGCAGAATTGCTGCCAACAGGGAAAAGACAGAGCTAAAGGAGCAGAAACAGAAGCACACAGGTGAGATCTTTATAGTGAAAAGGATTCCTGAAGGATCTCTTCTTTTAAGACAGCGGTAGTAAAATATATTTAGCAGGTGATTTGTACCTTCTACCCTATAATGGCCAATGTTGACATCTACCCATAAACTGGTACTGCCTGTGCCTTGGCCATGGAAAGAGGGGAAGTCTTCTATGCCATACTTTTAAAACAGAAACTGTTCTGCTTTCATGAAGATTCACAACAGTAACATGCAGCTCCTGAGTATGGTTTGTTTGGACCCAGTCACTTCAACCTCACAACTTAAGAAACACAGTGAGTCCATTTCTCTTTTTATTAGATACTGTCAGAGAATAACAGAATTGTTAACGGTTTCTTCTCACAAATGCTCTTCAGGTTGGAGGAAAGAGAACACAATAAATAAATTGGAGATTTTATTTTACATATATAATAGCCTGTTGAAATAATAATTATGAGTATTGGTGCAGGTGCTTATTTGATTAACTTGATCATGTTCATTTGACACATTACATGTTGTATTCTACAAGCAATGTCTCTTTCACTCTTGTTTAATTTATGGATATGCTCTCTCCTGCATACCAGCGCCTGTATGCCTGATTTCTCAGGCTTTAGGTCACAAGCTTATTTCCCTCCTAATCAACTCAGTGTTATGTTTTCCTACAAGTGCTGTTTCCAAAGACATGCTAGTAATGACATATTTACTTCTCATCTTGCCACATCACTTTCATGCTTCAAGAATTGATCAAGCTACCACAGGCTGGTAAAATGTTCCAAATAGAGCAGACAGAATGGCAGTGAAAATATTTTGAGATTTGTTCTTTCTGACACGCAGGACAAATACGCAAGAAGTTACTTAGGATAAGAAGTATTCTATAAAATATAACAAATGAAATTAAAACTAAATGTGGAGATGAAGTGAAAGAACATGATATAAATAAAGCATACTTTTCCAAATATCATTTTCTTGCCACTGACTGGAAAGGAGCTCTGCCTTTCCAAGTGCTCTATCGTCAGTTTCCCACCGAGGTTATCAAGCTCTGACACTGCTGGGTCATAGGTTGGAAACCGTACAACAAAAATAGACTTGACTAAAGCGAGGTATTTACTGACATATGTGTCAGAAAGGGAAGAAGTAATTTTTTTTCGATGACCTAGAAAACTCAGTCCTTCACCCTCAAGATCAAACTGTACAAAATACAATGCACATGGCAACTTGTTTCTAAGTTAAAAGGTTTTAACTTTACTGATCCCTGCAGATCTAAAAACATTAATTTCTACAACACTGAGTTTTTGGTTTATTTATAAGTGATTGCTTCTTTAAAGAATACTTTCATGACTTTGGGGGGATATGTGTGTGTGTGCCTGCACCTTTCTTAAGAAGTCCTAATTGTCATATTCCTCAGTTCCCCAACTTCTTGGTGTGCTTATTTAATAACACATAGTCACATAAGAGATAGCATCTGCCTATGAAGGCAGAGCTTCTTTGCTTTTCTCTGCCTTCTGGAGACTCGAGCCAAAGAATAGTCAGCCTGCTGTAATTCTGAACTTAGCAGAAGATAATTTCTAAATCAGGCTCTAAAGAAATATGGAAAATATCAAATCCCCTCTCTATTTGGAATGAAATTACCATTTTTTGAAAATTAATTAAGCTAGTTGCAAAATCTAGTTTCTTCTTGCAACCACCACAGAGCTCACAGTGCACCGTGAAAAATTAAAAAAAAAAATTAAAAAACCACATTCCTCTAGATCCTTCTAAAAAAATGAGGCAGAACAAAAGGAAACATGGTTGTATTTATTCCCATACACCTTACTGTTCTTTCATATGTTTCACATAGAAACATAGACATTTCTATTCTACAAAGAGATTTCTATTATAGTAGTAACATATTGAAAGAAAAACTCAACCCAATGCTTTTGTATTTTTAAGTTTTCCTGAAGTGAATGAGATTCTTCTCTGTTTACTCTATTTAAAATTTACTGACTCATCTGTAGAACTTGCACAAAATTAAATGATATTGCTCCTTAACTTCAATGGTCTTTACTGAAAGACCTAAAGGCAAAACTCTGTCATATCTGCAGTGATACAGGCAGAAGTCCTGGAAATCTCAAAGACTGTCAGAAGCCTTTTATTTCTAAAATGTCTTTTGTGTTATACACTATTTTAATTTTCTAGTCTTCTACAGTACCTGTTAATTTGCTGTATATATGTTCAAGATTGTATGGGTATCTGTTGCTGTGTTGCTATGTAATCATGGTGTTTAACAGCTTTAAAAAAATTTGGACCTAATCTCCTAGAGACAATGTGCTTTGTGGTTTTAAATGGTCCTATTTAAATACTTCTCTGTTCCAGAAATAACTGTGATTTTAGACTGCCTTCCTAGGAAATTCAATCATCCTGGGGAGTGGCATCTGATGCACTGTCAAAATACTTTTTTTGTTATTTAACTGTACTCCACAAAAGATTCAACTCATTGTAACAGATGAAAAGTGCCTCTTTAAATTAAAATTACAACAGCCAACAAACAGACAAGTAATTTTTTTAAGAGTCATGCAGAAAATGTAGACAATAATCAGACAAAAATGAGACCCACACCTGAAATCATTGCAATTTATTGAGGACAAGTGATCATAAAATTCAGCCACTGTCATCCTCAGCACATGATACATTATGTATCTTCGTGGATTGTGAATAAGCAGCAAACAACAAGAACATTACAAAGCAATAAATCATAGCATAAAGACTTCCTTTGGTAAGTTTGGTTGAGGGCGTATGACTATGATCCATCCCATCCTCCTAATTATGAAAATGGAACCTTCTCAGCTGTGCTTTATATGTAGATGAGATTAAAACCAAATTTAACTTTTTGTAAGTAACAGGTGACACACAAGTTCCAATTTTCCAGCTATCTGTCCTACTTTTTTTTTTTTTCNGTTTGGGGAACTGTTTATGAGCAAAGGAGATTCGGGAAGCTTTGTTTTTACCATTAGAACAGCTGCTTTTCCTAGTGTAAAAGATTGTAAGTGCCAGTGAGATGTCTGATAACATGAATGCTTTCTAGAAAAGCAAAAATTCCATACATCTTGCAAACTGTGAAAAGCCAGGCTAGTTTAGAGATGAGTTAAATAAGAATAACTAAAGTGAGATGAGGATTGTTTCTTCAGATGATTTATAAGTTACCTGTAAAGAGCTGATACATTTACTTAGAAACTAAAAGCACAGGAAAAAGGTTTCCTCTTACAGGGAAAAAAAGAAAAAAAGGATTTTTACCAAAAGCTGTTCTTTGTGGTCTGCAATTATAATTCCTTTAATTGGTCTTTCCCTGTGGAATATTTTGATGTTAGAAAATGTTGATGAAAACAAAAGGGGCATGCATGTGTCACAAAAAATGAGTTAAGGAAGAGATGAAGCCAAAAATCTGTCTGTATGCTTCTATCTAATCCATCTGTGTTGTATGGCGGACCATACAGTACTCCCCTTAATTGCAAGCTTTTCAACAAGGGAAATTTTGGGGCCATCCTGTGTACTAATTCCCTTTCATTCATTCATTGCAAAAATAGAATGATGCAAGTGCTAACAGGGTACAAAACTGACCAACAGTTATCATGGGGTTTCCATTCTTTTCCGCATTATGTGGCTATGCCAAATTAATATAAGTGATTCTGAGAGCGCTAAGGGAAAAAAAGATGTTGCTTGTTTAGACAATTTTAATGAAGCTCTAACCTTTTACATTAAACATCAGTTGCCTTCATTTACTTTCTGGCAGCAGTTCATGTGTTTTCAGCAAAGGACACAATTTAATGACCATATACTAGATTATTTAAATGAGTGGTTTTAATGAGTTCTTTGAATAGGTTTCTCTAAGAAGTAAGCATGAAATTACTTTCTAAGTTGGGATTTTTTTATATATTTAATNGACAAGAAATTTTTTTAAGAGTCATGCAGAAAATGTAGACAATAATCAGACAAAAATGAGACCCACACCTGAAATCATTGCAATTTATTGAGGACAAGTGATCATAAAATTCAGCCACTGTCATCCTCAGCACATGATACATTATGTATCTTCGTGGATTGTGAATAAGCAGCAAACAACAAGAACATTACAAAGCAATAAATCATAGCATAAAGACTTCCTTTGGTAAGTTTGGTTGAGGGCGTATGACTATGATCCATCCCATCCTCTTGCTTATGAAAATGGAACCTTCTCAGCTGTGCTTTATATGTAGATGAGATTAAAACCAAATTTAACTTTTTGTAAGTAACAGGTGACACACAAGTTCCAATTTTCCAGCTATCTGTCCTACTTTTTTTTTTTTTTCTAGCAACCTTCATTGTTGCCATAACTCAAACAGTGACTTCTCTCACTGTGAGGAAGCAGGGAAGATCCCATAAGGTGAGATCCCATAACTGATTGTTTCCTCTGCTGTTCACACCTCCAAATTAAATACAAAACGGTAAAGCTGAACTGAAGGCAGAAAAATAAAAGAGTTCTTAAGGATCTGCTAAAGAAAAATGTTATCACTTTTTATTTGAAACACATTCAAATGGTTGACCAAAGCATAGTTTCTTAATAATTAGGCAAGTAGTGAAATAAGGTGCAGGGACCTGTAGAGAAATTAGTTAACTGCTGTGGTGGAGGAGAAGGTCTAAAATGTTGATGTGTCCCAAGTGTGAATCATTTGTGCTCATTTCAAATCCAGTTTTGCATAAAGTTATACCAACAAGTGTAATGGTGTAACTAACGTGGAGAAAATAGCTCAGAGGAGCTGAAGAACTGCAGGTGAAAAAACTGCGATGGGATGTGAGGCTGTGCCAGTTCCCTGATTAAACAGGGAGCAACAGCAGTACATTATAGAAGACCTTTGTGTGTCTGTGTATAT